>CAVNYN010209793.1:0-27092 GCA_963692815.1 Nyctanthes arbor-tristis
TCGTTATGTCAGGTTGAATGTATTGAATTCATTCCAATATTTACAGTTAATGTTATTTTGTTGTCTATTGACTATCCAAAAAAGCCGACCCCCTGTCGTCTCGTCATTAATTGCGACGGCGTAAATAAAATTGTAGCGGTGGGTATGGTTTACCCGTTCGAAGCTAATACGGTGGTGCACAGTGCTTTGTTATTGCCCGGTCATTACAAAGTCATAATTGACCATGTATATGAAGATGCGGTCAATTATCTTCTTCCAGTATCAAATTCATTCGGCCAGCAATTTGTGGATATAAGTGAAGGTGGTTACACTCAGTGGCCCGCACATTTAGTGATATTAGGCGAGGTAATTAGTTGAACTTACAGAATAAGCTTTTCTGGATTTTGAATTCCTAATTAACATTGATGGTAAATAAATTTTCACTACAGGAACAGTTACCCGAGCGAGCAACATAAAAGGGAAAAGGCAAACAGCTCGTGAGTTTTGAAGTTTCCTCGGCTTGCCCTAAACTTGTTGATGATGCAACATTGGTTTTCCTGACTCCCAATCTCAAAACGTTGCATGATCTGATTGTTAAATTGCCACTCTCTACGGACTTCTTTAAGGTGCCTAATGGGAGAGATGTGTTTCTCTACCTCGACAAAATGGACAATGAAATTAGTGTTTCCATCACTGATATAACCAACTTGCTCAACATGCAGTGGCTGAACACACCTATTTTACAAGTTTGGGCAATGTAAGACTTCTTCCCTCACAATTAAGTACATCGTATAATTTTTAATTTGACATTTCAAGTTTGGTATAATGTATTTCAGGTATCTACACCATTTGTGCAAGCAATTCAAGATACAAAATATCGGGTTTCTTTGTCTATCGCTGGTCAGGGCTATTAATCGTGGAGCAACTCAACTGATGAGTTACGAGTACATGCTCCACGTGATGGGAAACGATCTTGGATAAAAAGTATATTCTAGCACCGTATTTAATGAGGTAAAATCGTTACAACTATTTATTTGTTGTTTTACCTTGACCTAAATTTCAGTTATTTGTCGCTATATATTTAAATTTAAATTCTTATAAAATATTCTAGAAACCACTGGATGCTGTTGGTGCTATGTTTATCACGCAATATGGTATACTTCTTTGACTCTCAAAAGGTTAACGGCTGCGACGTGCCTATCAAGTTGCAGTTGTTTGTGTAAGCAACTATCATTAACTATTGTATATTGTTCTTTTTTTTTTTTATTTTAACTTGTTTAACTTATATATATGTATGTGTCTATATTATAACTCTAGGGTGCTTAAAATGTTGTAGACGTCGGGGAAAATAGTGAAGAAAGGTCTCACGTGGAAAACAATCGAGGCATGAAAAATATCCTCTAAATGTTACAATAACTATTGAAGTTTCAAATTCTAGTGATTTAATTACTAATATTTATTTTAAACTCATTCGAAATTTTAGTGCGCTCAGCAACCCGGATCTTATGAGTGTGGCTATTGTGTGATGAGAAATATGTACGAAATAGTCACCATATATACTGATTCCAAAGAATATCTTGATACGGTATAAATATTTATTGAATAGTAATAATTATCTAACCAAAATAGTATTTATTTTATTACAAAGTATAATTATATTTCTTTTTCTTTTTTTGTAGGTATATACACAACAACCGACGCCTATATTATTTAAAAATTAAAAAATATATATTTTTTATTTAGGCGTCGGTTGTGTATATGAAACTGACGCCTATAATGGACTATAGGCGTCGGTTTCTACAAAACAACCGACACCGATAGTCCAATTATTTAACTGGCTAATGATTTTAGGCGTTGGTTTTAAGTTAACAACCGACGCCTATAGTTGAGTTTGAGCGTCGACAAACAACCGACGCCTATGGTCTTAGCATATACATCTGTTACATATGCGTTCACGTAGAAACCAACGCGTATCATTGATTACGACCAACGCCTAATTGGCTTTTCTGTAGTAGTGTTATGATCGAATTTGAGGCACTTCATTATATGAAGAGGAAAAAGCGAGGCAAACAAGGTGTGACAGCTTAATTTTAAGATTGACATTAGTAAGGCGTACAATCGCTTAGAATGGAGCTTCTTGAAGAATGTTATGTTCAAGATGGGATTTCATAATAGATGTGTAGAGTGGATTCTTTTGTAGTGTGTTTCCTAGGTCTGCTACAATATTATTCATGCGCAGGTGCTAAAATTGGTCCAATTATTCCCAAAAGAGGACTACGTCAAGGTTGTCGTCCCTTGTCCCCATATCTTTTTATTATATTTGTGTGGAAAGTTTATCAACCTACATCAGAAGTTAGGAAGTATCAGATTCAGGAGCACTTCATGGATGTAAAATATCCGGGCAAGCTCCAATTATTCTCACTTATTCTTCACGGATGATAGCCTTCTTTTTTTCCGAGCAAACTCACCTGAATGTGACACTATTAAGGAGATACTGAGTCAGTATGAATTGGAATCAGGGCAGTCAATCAACTTTTAGAAATCTACTATATGTTTCAGCTCTAATGTTGATAATGAACATCAGATTTCTATACGCACTAGATTGGGGATCCAAGTTTTTACGGGTCATGACAAATACCTTGGCTTAACCCTCGATGGTGGGAAGAAAGAAAAAGGAAATATTTGCATTTATTAAGGACAAAGTTTGGCAACGGCTTCAAGATTGGAAGGAAATATAAAACACTCTTGAAGGTGAATTCTGAAATCCTCCCACTACCGGTTCTTTAAAGATTAACGTTGATGCGACAATTTTTAGAGAAAGAAGAAATTAAGGCTGGTCGTTCGTTAGCACAAGAGATTCATGGAGTCAATTTCACTTGGGTTAGGAGATCAGTAAATCGAGTCGCTCGTGCACTTGCTAAAGCGGTGGATTCTTTGTCGAGTGGTTTCATTTTCCTCTTTTTTATTTAAAATGTACCTTCTCTCCGACTCTATGAATGAATAAGCTATTAGAATTTAATTTTATGCTGTCAACTCTTTAAAAGAAAGAGTCTCGATTTTAGTGAGCTAGTGGTTAAATATGTCTTTTGTTCATGTTTTATTTGATTTTCTTTGATGGTTCCTAAAATGAGGTTGTTAAATTGTCCTGATCTAATTAACTTCATTTGAGTTAAAAGTCAATGGGAATTTTTGAAAACTAAGATCAATTAGCATCATAAAGATTCCATACATACAATACATTACAAAACAAACTTATGTGATAGGTATTGATTTGTGATGTTTAAATCCCTTAAATGTGTTGTTAATTGTGTGAGATTATGTTTAAAAATTCATATTTATTTTTAATTTGGTTAATTGTAGGTTAAAATTCAAGAGAAGTCAATATGGACAAATTTGGATCAATGTTACACAAATTATGAAGTTTGGGAATTAAAATGATGACAACGAAAAGAAAGGCACAAAAAGAAGTGTTCAAATCAACCAGAGCTGCTTGTCTCAAGGAATTTCGGCCACAAAATTGTAACACATGGGAGTAAAATAGGTCATCGGAAAGCTTATCGAGTCAAAAGTCCAACGCAACTTTCAGATCTCAATTCCGAGTTTCCTACTAAAAGTTATGGACGTTGGAACACAAGCTGCCAGTAGAACGCGGCCTCTTTTGGTCGCATGGAGCTTTTATGCGGCTGCACCCGTGTCCAAAAGTTCGGCAGAATTAGCACAAAGAGCCATGCAGCCACATGTTAATATTTTGCGGCCGCATGGACCCTGCGCGTGAATTTCCAGTTTTTCTCCTTATTTCCTTAGAACTCTTATTATGCTTTAACTTGTACACGGTTTTTAGACCTTATAAAAGGGCATCTAGCCAAGTCTTCAAGGGAGAGGAGTTACATAATATAGAAAACACGAGAGAAAAGGGGGAGAAAAACACATGACCTTTAGGGGCTTGGGAATCAAGTTCGAGAGTCAATAAGAAGAAGCTTGGTGCAAGAGTTCTTCATCTTATTCAAGAGCTAATTATCTGGGTTATGCGCTTTATTTATTTGTGTTTTTCATTCATGATGTGTAATTGATTCTAAGTTGGGATGAACGATGTAACATAGTTGGGACCATAGTCATATTTTTCATGCTGAATTTATACAATTAATTCTTATTGGTGTATTATTTTGTCTTCATCTATGTGGCCAATGGATGAATAAGTGTATGGACTTTTATTGAACTTGAGAGAGGAATATTTAAGTTAGCTTATGCAATAAGAATCATTAATTTAGACAAGACAAAGAGATTTGCTTGTGGTTGGTACGATCATGTAGGGTGAATTTCGGAGAGGCTTACATGAATCTCTTGTTGATTAATGTACTTAAGAGGGTTGTTAACGCGCTTATTTAGAGATAGATGAGGGGCCTAAATTTGTAGGATTAGCTAGTTTTGAGAGGAGTAGTTAGTTAATTTCATGAGATTCGATCGTTAGCATAGATTGATTGTCGCTAGACTAGGTGTCCAACTATGGTGAAGTCGTGAGTCCTGACTCATATCCATCATATATCATTCCCTTTAAAGCATTGTATATATTTTATTTGCTTAGTTTTATTTACATGGTTATTTATTCTTTTTTTTCAAATTCAAGATTTGATTATTCAAATAAAGTTGGAACTAATAATTTCGGCACTCAATCTGATCTTCGTGGGAACGATAACTCGGACTCATTGTCCACTGTATTACTTGTTCAACCCTTATACTTGCAGATTTCACACACACATTTTACACGAACAAGTTTTTGGCGCCGTTGCCGGGGATTGAGATTGATATTGATACCATTTAGTTCTACCTTTACTTTGAATTTTATTTTGTAATTTGACTTTTTTGTATTGTTCTTTTCAGGATGGATGAGGATGGTGATTGTGATTGGCACTCAGACTATACTTTGTCTATGAAAATAAATGAAGACCATGGAGAATGGATGAATGGTTTAGTGGCACAGTTGAAGAAATGTGAGAAGAAACCAGAGAGTCAAGGGATTGAATTTGATTTGGTGTGTGATTATTGTTGTGCCAATCATGCACCAAGTATTGCCCAGTTGCACATCTAGCACCCTACTAGGATCTCACATGTAAATTCTGTGGAGACTATCATGAGCAAAGTGATTGCCCATATACACATTTAGCTGTACAATGGAATGAACATGTAAATTCTCTGTGGAATGGTGAAGGGTAGCTGAATGAGACCTCTCAAGATATCAATTCTCCAAGTATTTTACAAGTATATAAAGTGGCAGAAACCTCCATCAAAATAGAAAAAAAACAGGAGAAAGATGAGGAAGTGGTCTTAGTAGAAGAAGTTCTCAAAATCACTTTTGATAATGGGGCAATTGTCAATAAATCCTCTGATTTCAAGTGTTTGAAAATTGATTTTGTGATCCCATCTGATGAGGATGGTTGAAGTTTTTACAGTACAATTTGAGATCAATGGAGATGCCAGTCCTTATTTACATGAAAAGAACACATTAAATTTTTGGGGAAAGCCTGAAGCCGGAAAGAAAGTCAATCTTGGCAAGCTAGGCAGAGCATCAAAAGCTCTATTTAGAGTTCCCTGAAAATTATTCCTTAGAGTCAAACTCTAGACTATAAATAAAGCACTGAATGGGAGGCAACCCATTATTTTATTTTATTGTATTGTATTGCATGTAGATTATATGATTTGCATTAGAAATTAGGACACGTTTCCATTATCTCGTTTATCTTTAAATGTTAATTTATTATTACTAGGAATCATAGTTGTCCTTTCTTTTTAGTATTTTGACAGGTTTTTCCCCTGCTGTTGGAGTACAGACTAGCCACACCGGCCCTACTCCATCCGCCCTATCAGAAACGATCCAAACTCACCATCAGCCATACCCTAGGGAGTCTTAAACCCTTTCTCCCTATATGTGTTCTTTTTGCCTAACATTGTGGACAATGTAGAATTTAAATATGGGGGGATGATTATGTGTTAATTACTTTATTTGGCTGATGTATATTTTTGCTATCTCTTACTCTACATTTCAACCTGCATATTGTCTACGTTAAATTGTGTCATTTCAAAAGTGTTGTTCGTCAAGCAGTATGTCTAGTTGTTTCTGTATGTAGTAAAGGAAAAGTGCAGTCAGAAATGTTTTTTCTTCATTTATTTGTTATGTTTTCTCTTCAAAAAAAAAAAAAAAAAACTATTGTGTTTTGTATACATGTGAGAAAGCAACTCATGATCCTAAAGTACTAAATTTCATTAGAGTGTAGCTTTGCTGGACTTAGGATCTTGGGCAATGCTAGGAAAAAAAATCTTAAAAAAATTAAAAAAAAAAAGATTTATGCTTTTGACTTGGAGAGATTCATAACACGATTGAATTAGTGAACTCGCACCTTCTATTTATTCGCTTCGCCTAGAATTGGTTATGACTAAATTAGGTCTACAAATTTAACCCAGTGAGATTTTTTAGCCTTAGACTGACACATCTTTATCAGTCTCACTATCTTTGTTCATGTGTGATATTCTTCTATGGGTTTGTATATCTAGAACTTGCTTTATTTCTCTTTGAGGCTGCATTGCTACATGCATTACATAAAAATGATTAAGGCACTCTTTCTTGATTAACCACTTCAGCCAAAGAGCCTACCTTATCAATTAATTCTCTTTTACATAACCCATTTTAAGCTTAATTGCCTTTTTTTTTTTTTACACCTCTTGATGCTAGTCTTGAGCCAAAAACAATGTATATCCTTTCTTAGCCAGTGGCCTAGTGGATTGATGATTAACTTTATTGCTTGGAGGTGGATAAGAAATAAGTGTAGGGGTGGAGTATTTGTTATTGATGAGAGTATTAATCAAATTGATGATATCTGGGCTGCTGTAGTTTGATGTGTGAAAAAAAAAGGAAAGAGTTGGAAAAAAAAACCAAAATGATTTGTGCAAAACAAATTGATGTAAAAGGAAAAAAACGTGGCAATGTAAAACAAAAAGAAGAAAATAAAAAAGGAAATTTTGTGAAAAAAAAAGGAGGGGGTTGAGATAAAGGATTGTTTCTTCTTGAAATTAAGGCTTGGGTTTCCTTTGAAAATTGGGATACATTCTTATTGTATAAGTGATGCTACATGTTTTGAAAAGATGAAGGGAGTAGTAGTTTAGCTTAAAATATGTTCTCAAAGATGACGAATTTGTATTCCACTAATTCCAATGGTTTATTAGTCTCACTTCCTAAAATTTAGTTGCCATGTACAATTGAAATATACATAATCATCATTGTATTATTATTATCAGATTATTATTGCAAATTGTTATTATTAAGAAATGATCAACGAGAAATATACTTGTATAAAATTGACATTAATGATCAACAATCAATGGATAGACATAGTCAAACTAAAATTTACGTTTTAAATATTCAATAGATTTCATTATACTCACATGGTGATGTCGATACACGCAATCATGTCTTGTATATACATGCAGATACATCGTCATGTGGGTGTCATAACTGCACCCATATGGGTGTTAGAAAAATCAATAAGATTTCTAGTGAATAATGGTGTCAAAAAAGTTTTACCGAGAAAGTACCACTTATTTAAATAGTATTCTGTCTAGTAGCACATATAACTCCACCAATAGCGAGAAAATACGAGCTGTTGATCGACATATATATAGCAACACTCATACCTCTTTTCACTTAAAAATATCAACTAGACAATAGTTACATCTTCAAAACTTTGAAGTCCCATAAATTAATTATATTGTTTGTGGAGTCAAAATTGTCATTGTCATAATTTTATTGTTTGAAATTGGATACTCAACGTCTCAAGTCTCAATTTTCAATTCTAAAACAATGCGATTCCATGTGCGTTACAATGTACCCATCACGCGTTATTTTTCCCAAAAATAAAACTACATGCCACGTTTATATTTCTTTTCTTGAAATCTTTTTTATAAATTGCGTAAGGAGACTTTCTTCACCCATTTTTCTTTAAAAAAAAATATCTCAAAAGGTGATCATGGTTTTATTTTACAAAAGAAAATGCTTCTCGACAAAAGAAAATCAAACATAAAATCAGGTCGAAATTACATTTTTCAGTTGACCAATCTTTGAGAATCTTAGGGTGGCTTGTTAATGTATTATATGGAGAGTTCCAATAGTTGTAACTCTTATATCTACTCACCTTAATTTTCGTTGATGAGAAGTATAAATATATAGAGCTGTCTGTACTCCTAAGTATTTGAAAATTTTCCCTACTTGACACCTCACAATAATGCCATATGATGGTTATTTGACCTCGTGTATGCGACATATCCTGATTATACAAAAACTTCTTTTATAATCATTTGTAAAATTGTCACTGTATGTAGGTCACGTGGATTAATATGTGGATATGATTTGATTTAATATATATCTATATCTATTTTAAAGTAAAGACTAATTAAGGGGGCATGCCCGAGTTGTAAACGTAATCTCTTATTGTGTTATTTGATCAGGGTTTGAGACATTTGTTCTCATCCCTATAAACAAAATTTTGGTGCTCTATGAGTATTTGCCTTGTTGGCAAAACTAAGAATTGACATGTGAGTTCTTGATTGGCTAAGAGTAACTTATCTTTAGTATTCTTAAAGCACTAAATTCGTTTTTCTTATAGTTCTGAAATTGTAGTGAGAAAATAAATACTAATCAGACTTCACATTTAATAATTATCACTTTCAAAAAACATGAAGCATGACGAAGTATCACATCACGATGAAGCTTCAAACTTTTTCAAATTCTGGTGCGCTAAAATAAAGTCAGTGCTTAAAAAAGAATCTAAGCAATAACTCCAAACTTCACTCTCTAGAATTTACGTGACAAAAAATCGAGTTTTTTAAGTCATTAACTAGTACAAACATTGTTCGCACGCGCTAGAAACCAAAAATTAAAGGATTAGACAATCGATTATGTAAAGAACGCAACCTCTTGAAACAAAGTCCCAAAAGGGGTGGTGCAACTTCGAGTAAGTGAATAAGTTAGTTGAATTCGCCTCTAAAGGGGCGTACGCCCACGGGTACCGTAATTGAAAGTGATGTTTAAAAGTACTAAGAAACTAGAAGCACATATTCTTTGAGTTTGATGTTAGGTCCCTTTCTTTTTCCAATTTCTACCCTTTTATTTGGCAGTTGATAACTCCTAATCGGCGAAGTTTTGGTAACTTCCTTGCACACACGGAACTGCTTTGCTCCATTATTCACATTTCTTCGTAACTGTAGCATACACGAAACTCTTTCCTTTGGGTATATTGGACAATTTGCCTAAGGAAACGAGGAATTAACTTTATTAAAAACTGTCTTCTTACTTTATAGGGCAATGTTGGTTCTTTAAAGAACCATGTCTTTTCCTTAGAAAAACTAGTGAATTGGACGTGCCACATATTCGTCCAATACTCATTGACGTCATTTGCTGAACTCATTTCTTCATTTCGCCAATGGTTCGAATGGTAATACAATAATTAGATACTCACGTTTTAAGCGGAATGTTCCCACTTCGAACCACACTGCCTTCTTTTGCCAAAATATATAAATAAAATAAAAACAGTAATATTCTTCGCGAGACTCACAGAGAACTATTTCTACTTTCATGCAGGGGTTGGTTTTACTGGGAAAGTTCAAAACCTCCCAAAAGTCTCATTAAAATCATAAATTATAATCAGTAGAAACACAAGCTGGGAGTTTCACATCACATTTCAGTATCAATCCAGCTTTCACTTTTCTCAAACTAACGAAAAAAACAATTCACAAAGTCAACTTTCTCTTTATTATTATTTTTCCATGAATAGAAATTCATCATCTCACCATCCATATATCTCATACTCCCAATATAAACACCAGCTAATGCCAAGAACCCATCAACAGAATTTCACTCGATTGATCGGCGAGTTCATTCAAAAGTAAAAACGTTCTGATCCAAATGAAGTTTTTGGGATTGTGAAGAAACTCAAATTTTGAAAAATGCATGCCGGGAACCACTGGGGAGGACCCTTGGAGGTGAATGCCGGAGACTCCGCCGGAGAAGATGAAAGGAGTCGAAACATGGAGTGGGATCGGGCTTCGATTTCTCATCGGCACAGTAACAATCTGGATCAGACGCAGCAGAGTTGGCTATTGGGGCCGCCGGAGAAGAAGGAGAAGAAGTATATAGATTTGGGTTGCATCGTGTGTAGCCGGAAAGCGTTCAAATGGACGGTTTGGGCGATTGTCATAGCGTTTTTCGTGATTGCGCTTCCGATCATTATAGCGAAGACTATACCGAAGCATAAGCTCCCGGCCGCCGCCACCGGATAATTACACGGCGGCGCTCCACAAGGCGCTGCTCTTCTTCAACGCCCAAAAGTGTACGTTTAGCTAGCTCTACTTTCTTTTGGCAAATTTGCGTTCTTTTCTTTCGAATAATAATTAGATGATACGTTCTAAAGACGAATAGATAAGTTGAACTAGACATGATTGAATTTGAATGACAATGATTAGTAAATATTTAGTAGTCCGTCTTTGATAAGATGTTGGTTAAATCGAATTAGACTAGATCAAAGAAAAAGGGAAATTATTTTCAGGTCACATTTTTTACTAATTATTTTTTACTAATTATTATTGCACTGCATTCTAATTATATGGATGTTCTTCAAACTTTATTCTCTATAACATTTTTTATCTCTATATTCATTGAATGTTTTCGGGAACTTCTCATCTATAATCATCACCTCTTATTGGCAATGATTATTTTATTTCTGGGTTTTAAAAATATTAAGAAATATATGTTGTGATATTTTTATAGGGGTTCTTCTATTTGAATATAAAAAGTTACACAAAAAATTTGAAGAAAAAGACACTTAACAAAATCCTATTTTTCAACTTATCATATCGTTTTTTATCCCCTTAATGGTGATGTTATTTTTTAATTATTGAAAATACTTAGGAGATTCTTATAAAAGAAATTTAGTAAATCATCATGAGTCAACACAATTTGTGATAATCAACGATTAAACAAAAAAAAAATCAATGAGATAAATAAAAAACTATAAGGATAAAGGAAATACTGGATACAAATATGTTGTGATATATAAAAAATTTAGTGGCAATATAGTCACCCTAATAGAAATCTAGAATGTCATGTCGGCTCATCAGGATGTATGCCAGAAAAACTCACTGAATTGGGAAGTGCGAAAAAGCGTAAGAACCTATCCATCGACCTCATATATGTAGAAAAATGGGATCAGCTAATAAATAAGTTAGAAAAACTAGCAGTGAAAATTTAAGCTCGATATGATATAAGAATATTTAAGATATATGTGTCGTGATTACGGCATAATATTATTTCATCACTGTACTCTTAAAGTGGTATTATGACACATTATTTGTTTGGTGTCCTAATAGCACCAAACATCTAGTACTTAAAAGTTAAAACCCTACAATAAATGAATATTAATTTGACTGATTTTAAATAGAAACACAAAGGGTAAATATATTGATACTACATTTTTTTATAAACACACCACTTTTATTTATATTAATAGTCCATGAACTTTAAGTATTGTTATATCTATATCTATATAATTTTTATCTTGTATCCTCTCTACAACGTTCAATCAATTAGTACTCCTTGCATCAAATAATAATAATTTTCATCCAAGTTTTGTTGTTAGTATACATTCAAATGAGAGAAAAAAATATAATTGCAGTTTACTATTCGTTATTTTTTACTCATTTAAAATATTTAATGACTTTTTCCATTAAAACTTTTGGATAGAACCTTAATTGAATATAAGATATACCAATGAATGATAGGTCCAGAATGAAATTTGATTTAAAAAGTTAAAGACAAAAACTCAATAAATAGTAATATTTAAGGATAAATTATGCAATTAAAAATGTGATATAGTTATAAAAAAATATAGTGTCCATATAATTTGCCAAACACAAATGCAAGGTATTATTATTATTTCCCGCTTGATATTAAATAAATGTAGTTGACATTCTCTCCGTAGCTGTATTGGTGCACGTCTACTAATTTTTCTTAGTTATACTATCAATGCCACCTACTTTATTTATTTATTAATTAAATTATTTATTCAGGTCAAACACTTTATACAGTCATCCACAGAAAAATAAGCATGAAAATTTAGGCACCCACAGAACATAGGTTTTGAAGAGTCTACTTATAAATTAATAATTTAAACAATCATTTTCACTTTTTCTTCTTAGGAAAATGTTATTTGTAAGTATTTTTTCTTCCAAAATAGGGTGAATTTACCATCTCATCTGAGTGTATTGTGTGATTGAGGAAAAATAATTTTAGAATAAGATAGTGAATTTATCCTATTTTATAAAAAAAATGCATAAAGACTTCCCCAGTAGCACGACTCTTCTTATCAAATATGCTAAAATGATCCATCTCCGGTCATTGGGAGCTATAAAGTGGCTATTGTTGGCCCCGTGTCTTACATTGAACAATAATTAAAAAAGAAAAAAAAAATCACCCCTATTAGTACATGTCAATAAATTTAGACATTTTCAATTAACTTTTTATTTCATGTATTATTATACTTTTATTAGTGCCGTAAATATGATGATATATATATATAGTTGAATTTTACTATTTTTATTCATTTTTATATAAGTAAAAGAGATTGAGTTTGAAACAAAATGTAAGGTAAAGTAAATAACTTATTTAAGGCTTTTAAATATTAAAAAAAAACTATCAAATATATTTAAGCCTCAATATTATACGTATTATTTTTAACAATAATTTTAAGGAGACACGTTTATCTAATATGTAAAATTACATCCTTAGTTGTCAATTATATATTGGATAATTGTAGGTCTTCAAATTCACCACTTGCATATAAACAATCAATCTATGTTTACCAACTAACTAATGTCAGTCACTCATGTCAGATAAATATGTTTCCCTAGTATTACTCTATTTTTAAATATTTATAACTTGTACCCGAGAGACTTTTTTTAAGAAAAAAATTATTATTATTTTTTTTTGTAGACCGTGTGATTGAGTTGAAAAGTAAGATAGTATAGATTAATTAAAAATAAAACGTATGGCCAAGATTGAATTTCAAAAAAAAAAATATTGATTTTTGGAAAAGCTCCAAACAACGAGTACTTAACTTCAATTAAATATAGGTTCAAATTGTGCGCATGCAAATTGGAGTTTAATATTTTTAATAATTTTATAAGAAGACGTGCTATATGTACATGTAACATACGTAATAATATATATGTTATATCTTGCTAATTTTTACCAAAAAAATTGCTATTGTTTCATAAAAAATCTACATTAATTTTTACATGATCAATATAACCAATTGGATATAAGTGATATTGACGTGTGTGATTGTATATAAAAAAATGTGTAAGAAAATTATGAAAGTGCAGCATAAAATTTAAGGCAGATCAAAATTATCGCTTTGGATCTTTAGATTTCTTCAAATCAATCACAAATTATCAGATTTGATAGTAACATTGCTATATAATAATATATGCATATTATTGACATGAAGAGCCATATGTTTTGTTCATTTTTCAGCTGGAAGGTTGCCCAAAAACAATGGGATTCCTTGGAGGGGGAATTCAGGGTTGCAAGATGGATCAGATGCAATGGATGTCAAAGGAGGGCTTGTGGGAGGGTACTATGATGCTGGAGACAATACAAAGTTTCATTTTCCCATGTCATTTGCAATGACTATGCTTAGTTGGAGTGTTATCGAATATGAACACAAGTATCGCGCCATCGGAGAATATGACCATGTCAAAGACCTTATCAAATGGGGCACTGATTATTTGCTCCTTACTTTCAACAATTCTGCTACTAAAATTGACAAGATCTACAGCCAGGTATGTCACATTGGCTGGTTAATTAGTTTCAAGAAACTGAAATTGAATTTTTAAAAGTGAAAATTTTTCACTCCAGCACCGTGCTTAGTAGTTAAAATGAGCACCCCCAAGAAAAATGTATTTTATCTTGGGCGGATGGTAGGAATCAAACCTAGATCTTCTCCTTGGCAAAGAGATTTTACCATTCACCATATCCCTTTTTTTGTTCTTGAGTAATAATACAACCACACATATATAATATATAACAGATACCTGGTAGATGCCTGGGACCAAGTTACTTTTATTTCTTTTTCTTCTTTTTTATTAAGCTGATCAATTTTTTTAATAAAATGATTGACTACAAAAAGATTAGCGATGGCCCACATGAAGCGGGATCCACTTAATGGTGACTCGTGAAGGGTGCTCATGATTTTAATACATTTTCTGAATAAAATTCTTTTTGAAATGGTAATTGGCATAAATATTTACTAAAATATATATATCATCTAGGTTGGTGGATCACAAAACGGTTCAACAACACCAGATGATCATTACTGTTGGCAAAGGCCAGAAGACATGGACTACCCCAGAAAATCTCAAGTAGCAAATTCGGGCCCGGATCTTGCCGGAGAAATGGCAGCAGCATTGGCATCAGCATCAATAGTTTTCCGGGATAATTCCGCTTACTCCAAGAAACTTGTTAAAAGTGCAGAAACATTGTTCACATTTGCTAGAGACTTCGGCAAAAGAACAGCATATTGTAGAGGAAATCCATTTATAGAACCCTTTTATAATTCCACTGGTTACTTTGATGAATACATGTGGGGTGCAACTTGGCTTTACTATGCCACAGGCAATAATACTTACTTCTCACTAGCAACAAATCCAGGCTTGTCTAGGAATTCCAAAGCATTTTATATGATACCAGATTTGAGTGTCCTAAGTTGGGACAACAAGTTACCAGCAGCCATGTTGTTATTGACAAGGATAAGAGTATTTCTGAACCCTGGATACCCGTACGAGGATATGCTGAGAAGTTATCACAATGTGACCGGACTTACCATGTGTTCTTACCTTAAGACCTTCCAGGTTTTCAACTGGACACGAGGTAAGGATGTATTTGATTATGGCTTCAATTAAGGTTGGGAATTACCTAAGTAAATTTAGGGTTATTGTATACGTAGATTGAATAAAACTTGTTGTCTACTGAAAACTTTGTAGGTGGGATGATACAACTCAATCATGGTCGAGGACAACCTTTACAGTATGTAGCAAATGCAGCCTTCTTGACATCTCTTTTTGTAGATTATATGAATGCTACTGGCGTTCGAGGCTTGTATTGTGGTCCTAAGTTCATTTATCTTAATGAACTCCAAAGTTTCGCTACATCCCAGGTACGCATGAATTTTGATTGTCCTATTTTACTATGAAATAAGCTATTCTGATTTGACTTCTCACAACGCTCTGAATACACAAGCAGATAAATTATATACTCGGAGCAAACCCAATGAATATGAGCTATGTAGTTGGATTCGGATCAAAATATCCAAAGCATGTTCATCATCGCGGAGCATCCATACCCAAGAACAACGTCAGATACTCATGCACTGGAGGATGGAGGTGGCGGGATGCTAAAGACCCTAACCCTAACATCGTTAATGGTGCCATGGTTGGAGGTCCTGATAAGTTCGATAAATTTAAGGATGTGAGAACAAATTATAGCTACACTGAGCCTACATTGGCTGGAAATGCTGGGTTGGTCGCTGCCCTAGTGTCTCTAACTAGTAGTGGAGGCTATGGCGTCGATAAGAACACCATTTTTGCATCTGTCCCGCCAATGTATCCTGTCAGCCCACCGCCTCCCCCACCTTGGAGGCCTTAAAGATAAGCCCTATATAGAGTTTAACATCCTACGAGTGTTTGATTTTCTTTTTAACAAACAACTTCAAGATTTGGTATTTACTTTTATATATGTATACATATTTAGTTAATGGTGACATTTTTTTGTTTGCAGTACTGGATGTCTTTTCTATATACTTGTGCTATTTATTTTGGATTTGTCCTCATCCCTATAAACAAAATTCTAGTATTGATCTAAGAGTACCATACTCCACCTTGTTGGGAAAATCAAGATTGATATGTGAGTTTTTAATTGGTCAGGAGTACTCAAGTAGTAAATTCTTTTTTCCTTTTTTTGATTCTCAAATTGTTCTGAAAAAAACAAATAAATAAAAATAAATACAAACCAGGCTTAACATTTAAACAATTATCACTTTTAGAAAACGTGAAGCATGACAAAGTATCACATGACGATGAAGTTTCAAACTTTTTCAAATTCTAGAGTGCTAAAATGAACTTTGTGCGTAAAAAAGAATAAACCAAATCTAAACCCTGTGGTCTGATGACATCCTAGGTAAGTTCTTAAACCCTTAGTCAAGGGTTCGATTCTACACTTGTACATTGTAATAACAAAAAAAAAAGGGAGTCCAAACTACACTCTCTAAAATTTAAGTGATAAAAAATCAAGCTTTTTAGTCTCTAATTAGCTAGTAGAAACATTGTTCGCACATGCTAGAAATCAAAAGTTAAAGGATCAGACCATTGATTATGTAAAGAACGCAACCTCTTGGAAGGGGGCGTACGCCCACGGGTACCATAATTGAAAGCGATGTTTAAAATTACTTAGAAATTAGAAGCTACATGTTCTTTGAGTTTGATGTTAGGTCCTTTTATTTGGCAGTTGATAACTCCTAATCCGGAAGTTTTGGTAACTTCCTTACGCACACGGAACTGCTTGGCTCCATGATTCACATTCCATGTGTTTCTAAGAAGACAGATCCTGTACCAACTTTGGTACCAGATCCGCCTAAGTAGCACCCAGTCAGCACCATCACGGAGAGAGAGGACGGGCCCACCACTACCAATTAAACTAGACAACCCCTAATTCCATATTTCATTAAAAAAAGAAAACTCATCTGGTTTCTTCCCCCCAAACCCCCGGCCCCCAACCCACACAGAGGCGATTTTTACACAGTTTGGAGAAATGGACTAATCAAACAAACTGATCAACATGTTCCATTAATCCCTTCTACTTGCATATCCTCATTTTCTCTCCAAAAAGGGAAGGAAAAAATATAAAATAAAAATTCACCGGTCAATGCCTTTCCCCTCACCTCTACCGTCGCCACCACGCTCTTGCTGGTCGCGGCAGAGGAGCTCTGACTACCGATATTTAGAGGCAGCAGCAGAGTGAAGTTCCAGCGTGGGGGGTCTCTAGCTACTGTGTTTGGCGACAGGGGTTAAGGGAGGCGAGGGTTTTTGCTGGAATGATGTTCTCTGACCACCGGTTGATGCTCCGACCGGCAGTACTTGGGCGAGTTTTGAAGTTGGGGTAGGAGGATTCACTGCGCAAAAATCGCCTCTGTGTGAGTTTTTGGTTCGGGGAGGGGGAACCAGATGACATTTTTTGTTTTTTGAATGAAATATGGAATTGGGGGTTGTTTAGTTTAATTGGTAGTGGCGGGCCCCTGTCTCTATGGTGGCATTTACTGGGCGTCACTTAGGTAGATCTGGTACCAAAGTTGGTATCAGATTTGTCTTCTTAGAAACACCCTTCACATTCCTTTGTAGCTGTAGCATCCATTAAACTCTTTCCTTTGGGTAAATTGGACAATTTTTCTAAAGAAACGAGGAACTAACTTTATTAAAAACTGGTTTCTTACTTTATTGGGCAATGTTGGTTCCTTAAAGAAACAACGTCGTTTCCTTAGAAAAACTAGTGATGGGATGTGCCATATTCATCCAATACGCATTGATGACAATTGCTGACCTCATTTCTCTATTTCGCTCTATTTTATTAACTAATGCAAATATTGCCAAGACTCATGTGGTATGATGACATCTTAGTTAGATTCTTAAATTTTTTGTTAAGAGTTCAATTGCCCACCCCTACAATCCCCTTTCTAATATCAAAAAAGCAAAAAGAAAAATTAACCATGCAAATTTTATATGTCGTACTCCTAATTTAGTTGATAAATTTGTTTGTGCAGAGATTCCAGATGAAAGTCATTACCCTTATCTTCATTCCCTTGTCATATGTTGTCATTAAATATATGATGCATGGTCCATGCGGTAATTGAATCCTAAAAATGTGTGTATGACTAACAAAAATAAGGGTAGATTTGTTTTTCCAAAAGATTTTACTGTAAGCACTTTTATTGATGAAAAATCATATCCTAAATATAAACGTCCTAACAACGGAAAAAAGGTGAAGGTTAGAGATCATTCTATAGATAATAGAGGGGTTGTTCCATATGATCCATATTTATTGGCAAAGTATAACTGTCATATCAATGTTGAAATATGTTCACCAATCCAAGCTGTTAAGTATTTATACAAATATGTTTACAAAGGGCATGGTAGAATTGATTTTATGATAAATGATGACGATCCTGATTTTTTTTATGATAAGATCAAAATGTATCAGTCAGCTAGATGTATATCCCCACCAAAAGCAATAATGGAGAATTTTTAGTTTTCCTTTATATGATATGAGTCTTTCTGTTATTGTCTTACAATTACATTTAGAAACCCACCAGTCTATTGCATACAAAGAATTTGATGATATAGAAAATATTGTGCAAGATAATCATTTTCAAAGGACAATGTTGACAAAATATTTTCGCATGAATATTACTAATGCTAAAGCAAAGATATTGTTATATAGAGAATTTCCGGAACATTTTGTATGGGATTCAAAATGTAAAATCTGGTATGAGAGTAAAAATAAAACATTTTGTATTGGACGCATTGTTTTTGTGAACATCGTCAAAGGAGAAAAATATTATCTAAGAAAGTTGCTTAACCATATTAGAAGGGCAATCTCATATGAGGATTTAAGATTTGTTAATGGAGTTCATGCTTCAACATTCCATGAAGCTGCACACTTACGTGGCTTGCTAAATGGTGATACAAATTGTGAATTATGCTTACAAGAAGTTTCACAGTACCAAATGCTAAGCTCTTTGTCACAATTTTAACGCTATGTGATTTAGGGATGGCGGAAAAATCCGATCCGATTCATAACCCAATTAATACCCGATCTATTTAAGTAAAAAATTCCCGATCCGTGGATTGGTGGAGCAAATCATGGTAGAATTTGTGTTCTGACACAAGATGGCAGATCGGATCGTAGTAGATCCGATCCGATCCGATCCGTTTAATAATTTTTTTTTTTTAAAAAGGAAATCATTTAACTTCACATTCGGTCAACAGTCAACACTCATTCTACTCCACCCACAACAAACAAAAGCGGCTCAGTGACTCTCTCAGCAATGTCGCCAGCTCCTACCTCGCCTCTTCAGTCTCCATCCGGTCGCCTGAGCTGAGGCTCTCGGTCAGATGGTCACTGCCTCCAGCCGCCTCAACGTCAACCGTCCAAGTTAGTCCTCTCTCAGCCTTTTTTTTTTGGCTCCCTAGTCTTTGGGACTATCAATTAATCCACCAAAAACTTGCCCATCTTGTCCCCCTCTCTGCTCCCCTCTCCAAGTTTGTGCCAAGATTTTCTCTCCCTCCCTGATTTTCTATTACATATTTATGTGGGATTAACTTCCTTTTTGTAATCTAGAAATAAGACATCATCATTTTTGCCAAATTTTTATTGTACACATGACATGTTTATTTGGGTTGTCATTCAAGATCTCAAGGAACTGATTCAACAGCTGTTTGTATAATTTTCTCAATGGATCTGGTGAGCAAAAAATTTTATGCCTATGAATCACAAGCTCTGTTTCCTATCAGAAGCCCACCAACCTCCTCAATTTTTGGATCTTCTTTGCATCATTCACACACTAGTTTTCCTATTATAGCAGTTGCCATTATTGCTAGTCTTTGCTAGATCTCTAGAATTTCCTTAGAGAAAACCTATGAAATAAAAAATGTCAAGAGTTATTATTCATTTCTTCAGTGATAAATTTTGTAGCCATATTCAAATCTGTTGGTTGTATTTCAGTATTCATTTTGTATTAGCTTTCTATATAGTGGTGTGAAATTTACTGCAAAAGGGAGAAAAGAGAAAATTTAGACCAAAAGGGATATCATATTTTAAGGAAAGTTTCATGTCTAGGAGTCTTGGACAGTTGGACTGAACTTTAAATTCAAGGGGAAAAAGAAAAGAAAAATGGAAATCAATCTATTGTGAGTAATTATTTGATTATATACCACTTTAATCACAAATTTGGATGTATTTTTTTGTCCAGTAAAGAAGAAAATATGCTTTTTAAATCAAGAAAAACAAGAATCATTAAAAATATATTGTGATGAATAGAACAATATGAAAGCATGATGATTCTTGCAAGTTGCAAGTGAATAAACAAATTGCATGAAGATATTGATATTGGTAAGTAAGCAATATGCTAACAATAAATTTTTAATAAATTTGCAACTTGTGATTATAAATCCCAATCAAACAAATATTTTAAAAAATTCATATTGTGGACACATTTTTCCTTAAATATCATGGTTAATACAATGGTTAGAATAATTAGTTAACTTATAATTGAAGACAACCACACCATTTTTATGTTTGAAGTTCTATCTATTCACTAACTAAATGTCATAACTTTGTATAGATGTTAGATTTCAAGTGCACTACACCACTGCCAAGTGCATGTAGCGCAAAACAAGGACCAATTGATAGTACTTTATCTGATGGACCTATGAGTCCTCCTGTGGAAGAATCTCCGGTTGAAGTGGACAAGAATGCACAAGAAGAAGGAAGTGAAGAGCATGATAGTGGTAAAATCCAAGGCACAAAGAGGAAACTTACTTCAAAGGCATGGAATAATTTTACAAAAGTGAAAATAGGAACCAAAATCAAGGTTGTGTGCAATCATTGCAAGGAGAAATTTGTAGGTGAATCTAAAAAAGGTACAAGCCACTTGCTTAATCATTTGAAGAGATGTAGTACTCACAAAGGACACACTAGTTCTCGACAAGGAGTATTGAATTTCTCCAAAGTAGGAGCTAGTGGTAATGTTAGCATGAGCACATACAGTTTTGATCATGAAAAGTGTAGAATTAGTCTTGCAAAGGCTTTAATTCTACATGAGTATCCACTAAGTATTGTAGAAAACATTGGGTTCAGGAACTTCTGTAATGATCTCTAGCCATTGTTCAAAGTCCCTTCTCGCAATACCCATAAGAGTGACATAATTAAAAATTATGAGAATGGAAAATTATAAATGATGGCAGCTTTTGATAAGATTCGTAGTCGAATTTCAATCACTGCTGACATGTGGACATCGTCAAACCAAAAAAGAGCATTCATGGAAGTTACATGTCTTTACATCGATGAATCTTGGATTCTACAGAGTCACATTGTGAGGTACATTAACTTTGATACTATAAAACATTTGTTTGATGGTTAGTAAATTCGGTTTATGACAACTCATCATTATTTTTTTTTAAATCTCAGGTTTATTTATGTGCCATGCCCACATACTGGTGAAGTGCTTTGCGAAACGTTGCATGGATGTTTGGTTGATTGGAATCTCGACAGTAAGTTGTTTGTTGTTACTGCAGATAATTGTAGTACAAATGATAGTATGATGGAAGATATGTTGGGGAAGCTTGATTGTGCTAAACTTTTATTGGGGGTGAGGATGTTCATATGAGATGTTGTGCACATATACTTAATCTCATTGTGAATGATGGTTTAAAAGTTATCAAATCTAGTGTTGAAAATATTCGTGCTAGTGTTGTATATCGGACAGCAACGCCTAAAAGAGCTGAAAGATTTGAACAATTTGCACGGCAAATGAAAGTAGAGTGTCAAAAAAAGTTAGTAATTGATTGTGATACCCGATGGAATTCGACATACTTGATGATTCATATTGCTTTGCAGTATAAGGATGTTTTCTCTCTTTGAGGCAAAGGGATAGGCATTATAAAAAAATGGAGAAGTTCCCTTGTGAGGCTGATTGGGCATTTGCTAAAGAGATAAGTGATAAGTTGGAGGTTTTTTATAACGTGACTGAGTTATTTTCAGGAACAAAATATCCCACTTCTAACCTTTTCTTTGCAAATATTTGTGACAT
This sequence comes from Nyctanthes arbor-tristis, assembly GCA_963692815.1. Classification (NCBI taxonomy): domain Eukaryota; kingdom Viridiplantae; phylum Streptophyta; class Magnoliopsida; order Lamiales; family Oleaceae; genus Nyctanthes; species Nyctanthes arbor-tristis. The sequence continues at coordinate 21,936 of CAVNYN010209793.1, forward strand.
AAAATGTTCATTGTATGACTGGGGGGAATCTTCTTACAAGGAAATTGAAAGGATGGCTAGTGAAATGATTGATAAGTTTAACAAGTATTGGAGTGATGTTCATGGGCTTTTAGCTGTGGCAGTTGTATTGGATCCAAGGTATAACATAAAGATGCTTGAGTATTATTACTCAGACTCTTTAGTTTTTGGTTTGGAGTACCAGAACGAGATGCACAAGATAATTTCCCTTTTGAAAAGGTTAATGCATGAGTATGAGGACAAGCATCAAGCATCTACTAGCGATTCTCATACTTCTACTCAGTCTGGGCTTGTAAGTGGTAACCCTCAAAATAAGAGATTAACTGCCTTTCATGCATATGTGACAGCGTATCCAAATCTTGCATAATCTAAAACTGAGCTTCAGACTTACTTGGACGAGCCTTTATTAACTTTGGCTAATCATTCTTTTGACATTTTGCAATGGTGGAAGCTAAATGCAATCAAATATCCTATTCTAGCTCGAGTTGCAAGAGCTATGTTAGCCATGCTAGTATCTACAGTGACATCTGAATCTACCTTCAGTGCTAGCGGTAGATTTGTCAGTCCACATCGGAATAGGCTTCATCCAAATACTTTAGAGGCTTTGATATGTGCTCAAAATTGGTTATGGGCGGACAACCATAGTAAGACACTATGAGTTACATTTGGCGAATTCTTGTTTTAGTTATTACTTTTAATTTATGATATTGCTAATATATTCTTTTATTTTCTATTGAATAGAAAATTCAGAGTCACAAATGTATTACGGAACTTATAATAGGATAACTGATAGGCGAAATCACAAGTGCACGATACCGTTCAAGTAGTATAGGACTAGACGAGTCCCGAATATCGATCCCACAGGGAAAGTTGTCACCTAATTCACTTAAGTCAATTTCACACCAATTGAATAAGGAAATTAAAAGTTTGTAAAAGAATAATGATGTTATTTAAACTAAAAATTAAATGCTCTATCTATTTTAATCTAGGAAGGAACTCAAATTAATGGACTAGAAAATATATAAATGAAAGCGTTGAGACTCACTAATCCACAATAAACAGGCGTTCTAATTATGCAATCTCACTCATGACAATTCACCATTACGTGCTCACAACCAGTTTCACAAGTTTAATTGAAAACCTCTCTCGAGGAAATTCAAATATACCCAACCAAGTAAACCCACTATATCTCTATGTGAATTTCAACCTAGTTGAGTGCATTAATTAACAAGAAACCATTTTTGTGGTCACACAAATCATAAAAGTATATCTCTATCTTCTATGCAATTTATGTTTCCTATTGAAGTGCTAAATTGGTGACTTACCTCTAGGTTTCCTCACGAATTCACTAACGCAATTACAAGTTGATCAGGCTCATAAAAGGGAATTACATATCACAATAGAAAATAAGCACGCAATCACAATTAGAGTCATGAATGGGATTAACACAATCAAAACATATCTATTGCTTCATCGATTGTCTCAACAAGGAAAATTAGCTACGCATAATAAAGGAATTCATAACATAAGCATTCATAGAGTTTGAATACATGATCAGATTCTAGCAAAGAAAAGACAAAGAATAATGAAGAAAATGTTTGCACCAAACGAAGAGCTACTTTCTTCAATCTTCACGCGAACCCCGGCTTCAATCTCCACACCCTTGCTCCAATCTTCTAGCCCTCAAGAATGAGTTTCAATGATCCAAAAAATCCCCTTTTACCGAAGGGTTCTAGTTCTTTTATAGTTGGAGAGGCCTTAGAACCCTAGAATGTGTCAAAAAGGGCCCGAAAACGCGTAAACGGCGTCTTCCGATACGGGCCGCGGGTGGCCGCGGGTATGCTTGCCCGCGGCCTACTTCCATGGCGTACAGTTTAGTCCCTATTTTGAGTTTCTCTTGTGGCAACTGTCCTTTTCGGTTTTTGCCTTCTTTTAAACACGTCCCTAAACTTCTTGGACTCTGCATAAAGGTCCCCACTCTCTTTAAACACATCACAGATGATTTTCTCAACCCGAACTCTCGAACAGTCCCACCTCGATGCTATTTCTTGAATGTAAAGTCTCAATTTGGTTCAAAAATCATTCTTTTTCCTTGTACCACTCCAATTTGAGCTTTCACCTGTATGAACCATATCCACACAAATTAGGTAGAAATCTATTTGGTTTCATGTAAAATTGCATAAGTTAAGAGAAGTATTTTTGTATATAAAATACACTTATCAAACTCCCCCAAACTTAACCCTTGATCGTCCTGAGCAAGAAGTGTACCCAATTACATTAAACACACAAAATAAAATTAAACACATAACATAAAATAAAAACTTGCCAACATCCGACCCTATGTCATTCATGACTGTCACAGAACATTGCCACCAACAGTGAACTCATCTGATGCTTGACTAGAGAATGTGTATAATCACACCCACCATCACACACTTTGGTCGGGCTTTCCCAAACAGCAATAGTCAAATATGTTCTCACCCTCTCGTGAAAGGCACACGTCCCCCAAACTTATTATTTTTTTCTTTCTCACTACCTCTTTTTTTCATAGGGATATATGTTTAAAGGTTTAAATCTCTCATCTCTCAAGGAAGTATTAAGTTGGTTTAGATCTTACCACAAAAATACTAACTTAGTCAATGTGGATTCTCCCAATTTTTGAGGGCCCCGACTTTCCCACTATCCACCAGGCAGTCAAACTTACTAGCAATCTACATCCCCAAAAATTGAAGTGTAGCCTTGCAGTTATTCTTCTACCATTCAATCTGTTTTTTTTTTTTACAAGCCAGAATCTTTCTCTGGCGTTTTTTTTTTATTGAGATTTGCTCTCTTCTTTTTTTTCATAGCCTCATATGTCTTATGTGCAATCTACCTCTTCACTGGGCTTTCTATATGACCCTTTAGCGAGCTTTGGGCCGATGACTCCCGGTTCAGTTGACCCAAGGCACCAGGTTTGAAAGACCCCTAAGGACTTAATTGCTCGAGTCACACAGGCTTCGAAGAATGGTAAAGACACATCGAAGGCATTAGCTTTTTTTTACCTAATCTGTGCAAGGCTTAAAAGTAGGGATGAGATCACCAGCATCTAGTCATTGCCTAGTTTCAATTAGTCAGCCAAAGACACTCCACACAAATTTTCAACATGCACAGAATCCACACCAACCTTACTAGCATCCTCAAGGCTCAACCTCCCCCAAACTTAAACTCAATGAGGGTTTACAACTAAGAACAATGAAAGGGTAAGGTATTCTAATTCTCCATTTTGACTATTCTCTAAATCATTCACCCGACTAAAGTGTAGATTATGGTGAATTATGCCAAATAAAGAACAAGTCAAACATAGACAAGCTAATTTTCACCAAATTTAATTCATATAGCAATGTCCCATCACAAATCACAAACAACACAAGTTCTAGGTAATTTCAATCAAACCAGCCGGCAAGGCAAAACGAAAAAAAAAACTGAAAGAAATTTAAAAAGACTTTTTTTTTTAACACAGATATCAACAATTAACAATAACATGTTAAAACCGTAAAACAATAAGTCACACATCACACATTAACAATAAAATTAAGTGAATATGGTTACATTCCCCTAAACTTAAATTCGTACATTGTCCCAATGTAACAAAAACAAAAGAAGGATATTACCTGTTAAAACGTATTTGGATCAATGTTGATTCTGACGGAAACTCACATCTCCGGAGGGGGTGGCGGTGGTTGTAGTTGCATAAGGCGCGCAAACATATCCATCACCTCTTGATGCTCTCTTCTTTGCTCCTCTCGGTCAGCACGTATCGTCTCAATAATGGTTTATTGTTCCGCATAAAGCCTTTGATACTGTTGCTCGTGAAACTCCCTATCTGCTATCATCTGTGCCTGTATAGACTCAAGGACTGGACCAAAATTCACACCACCTCTTCGACATCTCAGTGGTGGCTGCATTAGTTGTTGTGGATCCTGTCCAGCCATTTCCTCCTCTGATCCCCCAGCTTCCATTTCTTCAATTTCATCTTGCTCTTCTTCTTCTTCACTTAAATGCTGTCTATTATAGATTTTAACACAATGGACGTTTGACTGGCGCAAACTGCGAAGATTTAGAGCACTCGCTGTAGTTTTTTCTCCTTCGGATGGAAGCATAGGCACATGAGCCAGCTTCCAAAGCCCCGAGATTAAAGAAGGGCACACCAACCAGACTTTGCAGTCTTCTTGGCTATTTCCCTCACTTTGTGAAATATCATTCCTGCAAAATCCAAATCATATCCCTGTGCGAAGGCATAAAGTAAGTGGAGCTTGTTGCTATAGATATCCGTCGTATTGGATGTTGGAAGAATATTGTTGCATAGGACAAGATGGAAGAGCCTGTATTTTGCATTGAGCACACTGAGGGTAACCCTGTTGTTGGATGGCCATGTCTTTGGAGTTTTCTCATTAAAACTGTCATGAATCACAATATTCCAGTCAGGTATGACCGGCAACTCTGATGTCCCGTGAGGTATCGCATAGTAGTCTACAATAACATCCGGGCTGAAGGGAACCCACACACCCCGAACATAAGTGTGAAACCGATGCTCATTGTCCTCATCCTCAATAGTGGCATTAAAGTTAGCATAGAATTCGTGAACAATGGCCAGGAAGATCTTATGAGGTGCATTGATCAGAAACCTATTCCATCCTTTTGTATTAATGAGATTCGCAACCCCCACATTCCTTAAGGCTTGGATATCCACTGCTCGTTTGTAAATGAAGTCAACATCCTTAAAAATATCATACCTACGCCTTGCTTGATCATCAGTGAATGCTTGATAATTTCGTTCCACCCTTGGCCTTTTGGAAGCATTAGAGCTCTCGGCTACAGCTTTTCCTTTACTCATTCTTGTTTTTGGTGGCATTGTCACAACCTGTAAGTAAACATTGTTGTATGTGACATTAAGAATCAGATAATATCAAGGATTGAAAGTAATGAATACCTTAAACATATAACAATATTCCATAATATTAAAACCTCCAAGCCGTTTAAAATGTCAACATAATGGTTAGCCATTCACCTTTTGTTTTGATATTCAAAGCATATAAAAAAAATCCCCCTAACTTAGCAAGTTAATACCTTAAGTCATAAAAGTGAAATCAATGAACAATT
>CAVNYN010209810.1:0-43643 GCA_963692815.1 Nyctanthes arbor-tristis
CTAAAATAAAGCGTGGTGTTTGTTAAAATGGGAAAATATGGAGGAGATTTGTGACCCAACGTGACTGCACTTTGGACGCACTCTGGATGGTTTTCTTTTCTTCATTGTGTGATAGATGAGATTTAAACATCCTACTAGGATTCTTAATCATTTCCTTACCACATATTTTCTCTAGCATCAAAAGAATCTTCTAGACCGCCTTTTTTTTTTTTTCCTTTTTTCTTTTTCTTTTGGTGAGGGGTACTCAAAAATTTTGGGGCTACATTTGGGTTATTTGACAATGAACCTGGATTTTTTTTTTTTTTTTTTTTTTTTGCCACCCCCTCCTGCAGCTCACCGTTTTCAAAGAGCGTTAATTGATTCGATATAAAACCCAACGCAGCAAGATAGGTAATTTCGGGAGACCTTGAGATCAATCGGGGGAATTGGAATCTCGCAGCCTAGGCCTACAGGGGAACCAAATTCTAATTCCTCACTCTCAAGTTCATTAATCACCACCTGCTACCGCTTATTTGCTTTTCGGCATAAAATTTTTGAAATGCTCTCTTTATTCCTTTCCGAATTTTTTTTCGCCCTTCTTCATTACATATCTCAAAGAATCATTGAACTAAGCCATCGTTACCGATCTCAAAGAATCACCAAACTAAACCATAGAAACATGCATGTCCATCTAAACGTGAATGCATCAGCGCATAATGGGATGGCGCGAGCAACTAAATTCCTCTCGAAAGGAATATGCTCACACCTACAATCCACAGGCAAACTACAAATCCTACAAAGAAAGAAAGCATTATGATTATTATTTAAATTAAAAATAAATCACAAACTAGATTCAAAGAAAAGCTACTGTATTAGCTGTACAAATTAAACTCGGGACCAACACGCAGAGAGCACTAGTTTCTTGTTAAAGAACCTTTGTAAAATGTTGCTTCCTTGTATTCAAATGCAATGGATACAGATCTGATACAGGAGAGAATAGTCACCAAGTATGTCTTGTGCGAAATAATTAGAGGAAACAATAACATCAAGCGCGCACAATAATTCATACAAAACCAATGCCCTTCTAGATGATCCACCAAAGCAAAACTCAAAATGTGTTGAGCTTCAAGCAAATCATATGGTTTTAAATTGCCCAGGGGCAATTTTTCATCAAATATACTGAAAAGCAAATCATATGGTGTTTAAATTGCCCAGGGACAAAAGTTTTCATCAAATATACTGAAAATTCAGTAATCAGATGATGATATGACATCATCTATCTTTAGAATCATTTTAACTACTTGAGTTGCAAGAAGAATCTGCTGCTGTTTCCCAATCAAAGTCTCAAAAACATCCTGCTTGCGCATGTCATTTGTTCCAATATCATTGCAATCAATACCACAGCAGGGGTTGTTCTCCTGCAGACCAAATTTAGAATCATTTGAGCCATATACACACACCTGACCCGGTAGAAATCAATAACAGAGATATCTTATGGTAGTCTTTCTAAACTCCCAAGTCAAACGAGCAGCAATAATGTCAAGCTTACCTTGATCTGCTGAGATTTAACAGCAGAAAGAGTTTCAATGGGCTGGAGACCACTATTCTCTGCCAGCGCCATAGGGATGGCATCTAATGCGTCTGCAAAGGCCCTAATTGCATACTGCAGAGAGGCGTGGAAGTATACTTTAGCATAAAAGATGAAGTAGATGAAAGTAATAGCATATGAGGAAAATGTGCACATTACCTGCTCAACACCTGGGAATTTATCAGCAGCTGCTTCTACAGCAATTGAGCAAGAAATCTCTGCCGACCCACCACCATACACTATGGAGTTGTTACGAATAAGATTCCGAGCCACACATAAAGCATCATGAAGACTGCGTTTGGTTTCCTCTATCATCATCTTGTTCCCTAATTCATCAAGAACAAATACCAGTTACGAGTTTCCATTTTTAGGTGCAATCATTCTTTCAATTTCAATTTTGCAACGTTCCCTTGTCTTTCCTTTTTCCCACTAGAAAATGCTAGATAATTTAATTCAAAATCATGTGAAGAGTAATAGAGCCTCATTTTTTCACAAATAACAAAGAATTCTACTATTCAATTAAAAATCAGAAAAGGATTAAGAACATTGCTCCATACAGAGGTAAAAATGAACCTACCACCGCGTATAAATATGGTCACAGCCCTTGAATTTGCACAATGTTCAATGTATATCATTCGATCTTTAGTAGTACCAAATGCTTTTTCTCGAACCAAACCAGCCTAGTTGACATGAACACAGTTCAGAAAACATATTTGAAGACCTCAGACTAGCTTGAGAAATCAAATTGAACCATGTCCATAAAAGGCAAACATAGACAGAAATACATTAGCACAGATGAGGGACAAATTACCCTGCCTAGTTTCTCCGTGGTCAACTCCTGAAACCTTGGCACAATCCTCCCACCTATAAACCAAAACCAGGATGTGTAGGAACTTAATAATGTAAATACAGTACCAAAACAGACAACCTTCAATAATAATATTGCAATAACAAAATAAACCTGTGGCTATGGCTATCAGCTCTAACTCAACACCGCCTACCCAACGAACAGCTGGCAAGTTCCTATGCATCAGCAAGTGATTAGCCTCATCATCAAAGCCCCACTGACAGATAACCAAGGTAGCACCAACATCCTGTGGTGGTAAAGGAATGTGAGGAACACTAAGGTCCTAAATTCATAAAACAAAAACATACTCTGGAGAAATTCCACGTGAACAGAAACAACAACCTCCCAATGGGTTGTAAGAGACAAAATATAAATAAATAAAAATGGAAAGAAGAAAGTCCTTCACCTTGCATTTTTGAACCATATCATCAAAGTATTTCTGCTCTTGTTGACGTATTGTTTGAAATTTTTCCACAGTATCAATGTCAACCTTATGCTTAGTCTTCGGCTTTGGTGGCTCAAATGGGCAAGTCAGAATTGCAATCTTTGCATCCTCAATTTGTTTTGGCATCTGGGGATGACTCATATCCTTATCCACAACAATTCCATAAATGAGTTCAGTATCCTCCAACTTTCCGCCTACCTTCCCTTCTACTTTAATTAGATCTAAGTTAACATCCTTCCTCTCTAAATCTGCAACTGCTAGTACAGCCTTGACAGCAATCTCTGCCAACATACGTTTGCATCTATTCACACTGCAACAGAAAGTTTAATACATCAAAAGTGGTAAACAATAAAAAGATTTATTTGTCTATAAAATTACAAGGCACACCTTAAAGCACATCAGAGTACTGGAAAAGGCTCTAAGCACACAATAGGTGCTTCAATAGAGAAGCAACTAAATATATATATATATGACAAAATACCACAGCCAATGAATGAATGGAGGTATTTTAAATACTGCTTAAGTTATAAGCCAAAATCCTACCACACTGTGTATACATGTGTGCTTTTTTTGCGGGGGGTGGGGCTGATAAATATATTGGCATAGAAGTTAGTACGTACATCTTGGATGATAAAGTAGTCATGCAAGTTTGAATCAAAGGTTCGATATTAGCAGCATCAAATTCAAACTTATGAGATACATGCTCCAGATGCTCGACAGCTATCCTAGAAGCCATTTCATATCCTTCCGCAATCCGGATGGGATGAATTCCACGCTCTAATAACTTCTCAGCTTGTTCTAGAAGTGAACCAGCCATGACAACTACTCCAGTCGTTCCATCACCAATTTCATAGTCTTGACTTCGTGACAATTCTACCATTAGCTTCGCAATCTGATTGTCAACATCCATCTGCTCCAAGATTGTTGCACCATCATTTGCTTTTAAAAAAAAAAAAAAAAAAAAAAAAAAAGAAAAAAGAAATTATGAGTAACTTCTGTCAAGCAATATGCATTCAGGATAATTTCAGCAACTTTTAGCATGAGAGATTGTGGAAAGAAGGTTCAGACAGAATTTGGTTGACAAGATTATTCGCATGGTAAATTTCAATTTATCAAGCGGATATAGACCACTCCAAGAACTAAAATAAGTATGAAGAAATTTCCATTTGAACAAAAAGTACATTCATATGGCTTTCTCCTTTTCTACTTGTTTCACGGTTTATCTTGATGTTATCATATAAATCACCGTGAATCGCTAGCTTCCCAAGTTTTAACACACTAAAATTTATCACAGTGAAGTTAACATCAAAACTAACAGAAAGTGGAACTAACTTCCATTTTTAATTTCTTTTTTCCCTGAAACATACATATCAGATTGGAAATAAGTTTAAGCTTCTAGTTTCTTACACCAGAAAAAAGTAACAACAAACTTCAAGAGAGAACCCAAGAGATTGTCAATATACAGCTGTACCCACAGAACAACTATAACTTCTATAAAATGTACAGATTTAACATGAATTGTAAAGCTCAAAACGGAAGGACGAGTGCATACTGATGGTGACATCACCGTCGGGACTCTGGAGCATCTTGTCCATGCCTTTGGGTCCAAGCGACGTCCGGAGGATCCGAGACACTGCTATTCCGGCGGCAATGTTGGCCTTCTGGGCTTCCAGGCCTCGTAACCGAGTCTTCTGCTCCTGCTCCTTCAGTATTATGAAGGGTCGGCCAAATTCATCGAATGCCAATGCCATCTTGTCCTATTGATGCAGAAGATTGTAGATTTCGGGTCAAGATCCTATCCTACAATAGCAGTCCCGATTGAGATTCGGAAATGAGAAACACATTTAGCTAGAGGTCAAGTAACTATTGTATAGGAGATAAAATGAGCACCACATGTGACAATCGTATTTTGAACAATTCACTATTAAAAACCATATCTATTCAAAATATGTTAAGTAGCAACGTAATTAAAAAAACAAAAGGGTTTATATACAAAAATATATAGATACATATTTGGGCCATTTTAGAGTTATAAACCATTTTCATCTTTGTCACGTCATAGTGGAGAATAAAAAGTAGATCCACTTATCTTCAAATACCTTAGTAATAAGTTGAATTTATGTTTACTTGACAATATTGATGCGTAGCAATAAAAAAAAAAAAAAAACCAAAGACAAAACTAAAATGAGTTCTGGTCTCAAAAAGCAAGAGCAATACAGCTACCTCCATTAAGAATATACATTCTTCCATCGAAAACCAAAGAAAGAACTGAAAACTCAAGAAGTTTTACATGGGGGCAGTGCTACACCATAATGTGCTCAAATTTTTGCTCTGACACGTATTACACTGTAACAAATTTAAAGGATAACGAAATTTTGAGCCACAACACAAGCTAAATACCAAAAACAGAATTGCAATGCAAAATCATATTGAGCTATATGCTTTTGAAATTCACAACCTCAGGACAAGACTTTTCTAAAGGAAAGTGTTGCCCAGACATTGTAAGTAAGAGATTATACCATCCAAAAATTGTATGTGAGAGAGTATACTTGTTTTTTGTACAAGGAGATATTTGCAAATAATTCTTTAAAAACTACATATCATCTCATCAATCTATCCACATTATTCTGAACACTTCTCAACCAACCATTTTCAATAATTTTTCCTGTTTAAAAATCAAATTATCAGCCTAAAAAATGCAATTTTGTTCAATAATAACATTTCCAAAAACAAAGGGGAACGAAAAATAAAAATAAAAAAGGCCCCAAACGCAGCAAAAACAGCAAGAAGAAAAGAGAGAATAGCAACAAAAAAGGGGAACGAAAAATAAACCAAAATCGACCAGCCATTCAATGAGATAATGTCCAACAAGGCCGCAAACGCAGCTAAAACAGCAACTGAGTCCCGCAATCAAACACCGAAAAAACCAAAATTACTACTAACGTTCGTAGAAATTACCTGGAGTGGACGACTGCTGCTGCTAGACCGCCTGGACGACCGGCCGGCTGCTGATTTCACCACCGATATGCCCAAAAAAAAAAAAAAAGCGCCTGTTCAGATATCATAAAAGCAGAATCAGGACTTCGGAGTTAGGGCAAAGGGGCAAAAATTTTAACTAGAGGGAAAAAAAATCCTTACCTGCGGCTATTGGTGTGACCAAGAACACCGACGGGAAGAAGTTGTGGGTTGGGGGGCAGAGAAAACCCTAGATCGCGATTTAAAGTGAGAGTGAGACTGTGAGAGAGAGAGAGAGAGAGAGAGAGAATGTGTATTAACGCGTTCACACTGAGAAGGGTGTTTAGCACATGAAAAAATGACAATGTTCGTCCATAACATAGGTTGCAAGGTCACGTTAAATTTGTAAGTTATTTTCACTCTGACCCCCAACCTTTCAATTTTGTATCTATTTTGTCTCTCTTTTTTTTTAGTCTACTAAGTTCTCAACCTTTTATTTATTATCGTATTACATCCCAACGTTACATTTCGTCCACAATCTTTTAATTTTCACTATTAATCCCTATCAGAATGACTATTATACCCTTGATACTTTATTTTCTCTATAGGTCCCCAACCTTTCAATTTCAATATAATTTTATCCTCATTATTTTTTAAGCACTTAAAAGCCCAACATTTTATTTTTATCGTGTTATATCTTTATTAATACTTTTCATGCCAATATTTTAATTCTTACTGTTAAAATAAGAAGTCTACATACTCTAATATACTCAAACACAATTCAATGAAAACAGTTAGAAATATTGATAACAAAGAAACTTATTTTATAACGGTCTTGATGGATATTAAATCCGTGTCGAATAAAGTTGTCAATCTAAATATCAATGTGGCGAGTCAGATTTGATTTTTTAACTATGACAGATCACGTGATGAATATAGATTGAGTAGATTTGGCCCGGAATTGATTTTTTACTTATAAAAAAAATATCGTAACACGTTAATTCTAATTTAATTTATTGTCTCTCTTTTTTATTTTCACCTTAATTTGCTCCCAGTTTGTTATCCGTCTCGATATAATATGATCCACTAATTGAAATCCATAAAAAATTAGAATTAGTGCATTAGGGTTTGGTTTCATTTTTGTAAATTGAAAATAATTTTTTTATAGATCCTCGTTGAACTATATCTGTTACATGATATGTGATCATGATTTGTTGCATTGACTCTTAGATCGGAAACTTATTTTTATGGAGATTAGGTATTCATCAAGTTTGGTGTAAATTAGATTTTTTTATTATCACTACAGGTTAAAATAGGTGGAATTTTTATTTTATCTTGTTCTTTATTTTTTATTTTTATTTGAATAACTAAAGGTATAATAATAATTTCAATTGGAATTAACATTAGTAACTGAAAGGTTGAGGACATAAGTGTTATATCCCTAGTAACACTTTCCATAGTAATATTTTAATCTTTATTATTAATATCTATTAAAATTTTCATTATTTCAGTAATTATCTAAATAAAACATAAAGAACAATATAAAATAAGAAACCCATACACTCGAACCCACTCTAATAGAACTGAATGAAAATTTTAATAGATATTAATAGTAAGAATTAAAATTTTAGTATTAAAAGTATTAATGGAGATATAAGAGATAAAAAATAAAAGTTGGATTTCTATGCGCTCAAAAAATAATAGGATAAAATTATATAGAAATTGAAATGTTGAAGACCTATAGTAAAAATAAAGAATCAAATGTATAATAGCCATTTTGATAGGGGTTAATGGTGAAAATTGAAAGGTTGAGGACATAATGTAATGTTGGGGACACAATACAAAAAATAAATGAAAGGTTAGGAACCTAGTAGGCCCAAAAAAGAATAGAGACAAAATTGATACAAAATTAAAAAGTTGGAGACATAGAGTGAAAATAACTCTAAATTTTTACATGCCCGTGTCATATTTATTTATGTTATAATATATATAAATAAATATAAATTTATATAATACATATATTTAATTTCAATCAAGTATGTTTCGTAAATTACATCTTCTATTTTGATTGTGTTTCCAGTAAAATATTATTTTACTAAATATTTGATTTCCTTGTGTAACATACCGGTAATAAACTAGTAGTAGCATATAATTTATATTTAATTTCAATCATTATTAAGTAGGTTTTGTAAATTACATATCCTATTTTGATTGTTAAAATATTATTTTATTAAATATTTGGTTTTCCTGTGTAACATACGGGTAATAGACTAGTAGTAGCAGCATCAGTAATAATATAAGAATAATAATAATCCACTAGAAAAAATAAATAATCTATTATATACGTGTATATATATATATATATATATATATATCTAAATTAAGAATAGTCTAAACAAATTTTCCTACTCAAATTGCTGACGTCGTGGCTGATGTCATATTTTATTTTTTATTATTGTATTTTTTTATTTTGAAATGACTAATTTGCACAATTTAACACTAATTTTTCATCTTATTATACAATTTAACCCTAAATTTTTTAACTTGACATTTTCAACATCATATCTCATTTTTTTACGTAATCCAATATTTTTACTTAAAATGACAATAATACCCTCCAATTCTCATTAATTTAAAGTCTATATCTATATTACATTATATTAATCTAAATCAAGTATAATTTCTACATTATTTCCCGCCTTTGATTGCTGCTATAAGCTAACTAATGACGTAATGTTTTGCTTATTTTCCCATGTTTTCTCTATCATGGAATTTAAAATTTCATTTCCTATTTATCAAAGAAACTTATAAAATTGAATTTTTTTCCATGACACTGTAAGTTTGAGGAAACTACATATAATGAGAAATGTTAGGTAGCTTATTTCGTTGAAATGTGAAGGGCTAGCCGAAATATCGTCAACGGCGTTGGTAATGTTAAACAGTTGGCAAGTTTGTACTTACACTATAATTTTAGAAAGTTATTGTGAACTTAGTTCGTCTTAATGGTCTTTACTTGAATGTCAATAACTTTTTTAGCGAGATTTTGTTCTCATTCTCATTGGAAACACATAAAGCTTGTAGGGTTATTTTTTATTTTTTCATAAAATTTTTTAATGTTTTAGCATAATGAGTCAGAAATTGGAAGCTTGAGAAGTTTTTGGATTTAGATTTGTTTGTTAAAAACTCGACCTCTAATAAATTTCTTACAAATATTTATTATTCTTTTATACCAGTTCCCTTTTCCATAAACTTGAGTTTCAAAATCATATAAGATGAAAATTTCTGAAATTTCAAATATATTTAGAACGCAAAAAGTCATTCATAGTTTAAGCATATATTTGACTAATACAATATTAAAATGGGGTGCTATTTTTAATAAATAAATGACATATACTCATACCATGCAAGTTAATTAGTCTCATTCAATATAAGAAAATATTTCCATTAATGAGTTTATTGGTCTATATATTTAAATCAATAGTGGTCTAAACAGATTTTCCCGTTTAAATTGCTAACGTCATGGCTGATGTCATATTTTATTTTTTATTATTGTATTTTTTTATTTTGAAATGACTAATTTACACAATTTGACCCAAATCATTTATCTTATTGTGCAATTTAACCCTAACTTTTTAAACTTGACATTTTCAACCTCATATCTCATTTTTTTACGTAATCCAATAATTTTACTTAAAAGGACAATAACACCCTCCAATTCTCATTAATTTAAAGTCTATATATATATATATATATTACATTATGTTTAAGGCTGGGCATCCGATCTGGTAATTCGACGAATCCGACCTACCGGCCCGAAACCGGTCAGATCGGGTCGGGTTACTGTAGCAATCGGGTCGGCCGCGGGTTGGGGGTAGAGGGGACCTGACCTGGTCGAGTTGGGTTTCAAGTTGACTCGGTCCAACCCGGGTCAACTCGCTTAACCCGACTCGGTCAACCCGGTTATATATATATATATATTTTTTTTTACTAAAATTTTTTTTTCGCTTTAAGGTCACAACGTATTCATTCTTTATTATTAGTTTGTTTTTCCTTTTGACAATTTCACTCAAAACACTCAAAAACTCTCTCTCAACTGAAGTTCTTTGTTTAGTTTTATTAAACTTGAATCACATTGAAACGTGCCCAAAAAATAACAAAACTCAATTTTTAATTTTTTTGGGCTTGAATCACATTGAAATATGCCAAAAAAATAAATTGGTGAAATTATGGGCCGAAATTCAAGTTGGGCCAGTATTGGGCCGGCCCAACCCGAGACCCGAGTCAACCCGAGTCAACTGGGTTGAGTCGGGTTATGGAACCGAGTCGAGTCGGCTCGGTTCCAAACTCGCCAACCCGACTCAGTGTCGGGTCGGGTTCGGGTTGAGACCAAACCCGACCTGACCCGTCCGACACCCACTCCTAATTATGTTAATCTAAATCAAGTATAATTTCAACATTATTTCCCGCCTTTGATTGTTGCTGTAAGCTAATTGATGACGTCATATTTTGCTTATTTTCCCATGTTTCCCTCTATCATGGAATTTAAAATTTCATTTCCCTCAAAGAAACTTATAAAGTTAATTTTTTTCAATGAATTTGATATTTTTCATGAAAAACAAACATAATCAAACACGCTGTAAGTTTGAGGAAAATACATATAATGAGAATGTTAGGTAGCTTATTTCTTTTAAATAAGAAGGGCTCACTGAAAGGTCACCAACGGCTTTGGTAGTGTTAAACAGTTGGCAAGTTTGTACTTGTACTATAATTTTAGAAGGCTATTGTGAACTTAGTTCGCCTTAATAGTCTTTACTTGAATGTCAATAATTTTTTTAGGGAGATTTTGGTCTCATTCTCATTGGAAACACGTAAAGCTTATGGGGTTATTTTTTATTTTTTCTAAAAATTTTTAATGTTTTAGCATAATGAATCAGAAATTAGAAACTTGAGAAGTTTTTGGATTTAGAGTTGTTTGCCAAAAACTCGACCTCTAATAAATTTCTCACAAGTATTTATTTTTCTTTCGTACCAGTTCCCTTTTTCATATGCTTGAGTTTCAAAATCATATTAGATGAAAATTTCTGAAATTTCAAGGATATTTAGAATGTAAAAAGTCATTCATAGTTCAAGCATATATTTGACTAATGCAACATTAAAATGCAGTGCTATGTTTAATAAATAAAGGACCAATACTTATACCATGCAAGTTAATTGGTCCCATTAAATATATGAAAATATTTTCATTAATGAGTTTATTGGTCTAATTGTTCCTATTAATACACATTCATCTTTTATATTTTCAACTAATATGCAAATATTTCTTATTCATTTTTCAAATTCTTATTATTATATTTTTTAACGTTGTTCTTTTCATGCATCGCACGGGTGATATACTAGTATTACTCTAAATCAAAAGAAGTTTTCCCACCCAAACTTTTCTTTTTTTTAAAAAAAAATATTTTGTTTTAGTTATTTTTATTTTATTATTTTTGAATAGCTTCTAGAATCTTCCCCTTTTGTCTATACTTTCCTTTTACGATTCATGATTTTAATTTTCAGAGCATTCCTAATGTCATTTTGTGGGTTTTTTTCCCTCAACAACTGTCATTATAATTGCTTTTTGCCTTATATAGCTTTTTCAATTTTTCTAATTTCTAGTTTTCCTATATAAGACAAATATGACCTACCTTTGCTCATTTTCCCAATTTTATTCATGTCTACTGTTTTCCTAATTTTAAAAAAATCGTATTCCTAATTTTCTCCATATTTATCGCTTTTCCAATGTCTAATTATCATAAAAAATTTGCAATCTCAAGGTAATTACAACCATGTATATATTTTGTTCTGATCACGGCTTTAGGTTAAAAAACTTAAAAAACTTTTCATTATCTTACTCATGGCTTTGGGTTACTAAAAATATTATCTTACTTTCTCTAAAATGTAATTTTTAAGCGTTGATAATTGGATTTTTTTGGGTGTTCTTTAGGGTGACCGTCTACATTATTTTTTTAACATTTTGTAAAGCCCATTTAATTTCAATAAAGAAGTCGGCTAAATCAACGATGATTTTTAATAGGTATTGAAAATTTTATTTTAATCAGTGACTACACATTGAGTTAGTTTATAAAATATTGCATATATCAATTTAATAGAAAATTTATTCAATGTTGGCTCAACCTCATGTTTGAGGATGCCGTTAAGTAATATCACAAATGGTATAATTTTATTTTCGGCTTTCATTATCAAGTCTAAGTTAAATTTTTTGGAACAAATAAGCAATAGTATTGATTCTTGTGACATTATTTGTCAGACAAAATTGCGCGGATTTTTAAAATGGTGAGCAAGATGATTCTCTTTTCAACTGTTCTAATAGTCAAAATATTTTGTTATTTAATTTGATATATGTTTAATTATTTAATATATTTTTAATTTTTAGCTACCACGTCTATGTAAATTTACTGGTTACTAGGAAATATTATGTAATTTAGATTTTATTATTAAATATTGTTATTGAAATTATATTTAGCGTAGCATGTATTGCTTTTGTATTTTCGACCGATATAAAAATGTTACTCATTTATACTTTAATTTTACAATAGTTATACTAGCATTTCACCCGTGCGTTGTACGGGATGATAATATCAAATAATATAAGCAATTCAAGAAGATTAAACACAATTGTATATAAAATCTTAAATTATAATATTTGACTGTTTATGTATGTATAAAGAAAAATAATATAGTTACTACCCATAATATGATATTTTTCATTAATGACGATAAAAAATTGTCTACACTAAGAAAAAGTTAAAGAAAGTTTTTGTACATAGTTTGTATTAGGCTGTCAATGTGTAATGGCGGGAAATTATGTTATATCTGATAAATTTAGCAAGAATAAATGATGAACGATAATGTATATTACACATTTATAGTAGAATTTGTAATACGTGTCATAATTTTATACGTATCATAATACGTATAAAATTGTCTCTGAGTGAACAACAACTTTTTCTACAAAATACACTTGTTATTTATTGCCCCGTTTGTTTTTTTGTTTTTTAGCTTTTGTAATATATATTAATGATATTTAATTTTTCATAACATACATCTTTTATTGACTAAATATTTTAATATGTTAATATAATTTAATCAGTTTTTAAAAAATTGAACCGTTATGATCAAATCAACTAGAAAAATTATGAATTGACAAATATTGTAATCAATCTAGAAAATAATCCGACGATTTGAGATAAACACGGATATGGTTCATAATAAATATTTTTCAATAATTATCCATTAAAATTTTAAGCTTTTTGGAAACCCAAAACCCATAAGTCAAGGCCCTATTATACATAATTCTTCTCCAAATACGTTAATATAAGTATATATTCTCAATTCTTTTCACTAAATTACCAATGTGGGATTCCCTTTTTATTCACAAACAAAAACCAAATTCATATTGTGAATTTTGTATAAATATCAATGAATTACATTACATAAAATAAAATTTGAAAATCACACAAATTTAAAGCTGTTTAAAAAATTGAATTCAATTATTACTATTTTTTTAGATGTAAAAGCTGAATTCAAGTGGCTATTAAGATAAAATATGTGAAAGTTTCCTTTGATGTAAGAGAACTCATATAGAAAGGTTAAGATCTTGATTTAGTTATTTAAATTATCTATTTTTGATATTCTCTATATAAGGTAATATATTAAGATAAGACGAAAAAAATAAATGAAAGTAATAAAAAGATTAAAAAACCAATTTATATTGTGAATTTTGCATAAATGTCAATGAATTACATTACATAAAATAAAATTTAAACTAACAAATTTTGGATTTGTTCAAAAAAACCAAATATAATTTTTCTTTTAAGGACGTAGGAAACCGAATTTAAGTAATAATCTATATAATTGCATGCATTATGATTATTAAGATAAAATATGTGAAAATTTCATTTGATGTAAAAGAACTTATATAGAAAAGTTAAGATCTTGGTATAGTTATTTAAATTACCTATTTGTGATGTTTTCTATATAAGGTATTATATTAAGATAAAATGATAAAAACAAACAAAAATACTAAAAAGATAAAAAAAACCGAATTCATATGTGAATTTTGGAAAAATGTCAATGAATTACATTGCATAAAATAAAATTTAAAAATCATACAAATTTAAAACTGTTAAAAAAATCAAATTTAATTATTATTATTATTATTATTTCTAGATGTAGAAAACTGAATTTAAGTGGTTATTAAGCTAGAATATGTGAAAGTTTCCTTTGATGTAAGGGAACTTTCATGAAAAAACTAAGATCTTGATTTAACTATTTAAATTATCTATTTGTGATGTTTTCTATGTAAAGTAATAATATATCAAAATAAAAAGATAAAAATAAAAGAAAATATTAAAAAAATAAAAAACCGTATTCAGATTGTGAATTTTGCATAAATATCAATGAATTACATTACATTAAAAAAATTTAAAAATCATAAAGATTTAAAGCTGTTTAAGAAAAAGAAAACCGAATTCAAACTTTTTTAAAAGATATAGAAAATCGATGCCAAGTGATATTCTGTATAATTGTATGCATTATTATGATTATTAAGATATAATATATGAAATTTTCTTTTAATGTAAAGGAACTTATATATAGAAAAGTTAAGATCTTGATTTAATTATTTAAATTATCCATTTGTTACTATCTCTATGTAAGGTAATATATTAAGATAAAAAGTTAAAAAATAAATGAAAATAATAAAAAGAAAATGGGAAATGGAAACTAAATTACTTTAATATATATATATATATATATATATAGATTTTACATATTTTTTTATCCGTGCATCGCACAAGTGTTTTACTAGTAGTATATTAAAATTAGGAGAGCGGCCAGCAAACCATCCTACCATTTTTCCGCCTAGATTTTCAGCCTGTCTTTTTTTTTTTTCTTTTTTTTTTTTTTTATCATTATTGTTGCCCTGAAATGTTGCGTATAACATAGGTTTTCTGACTACTGAAACAGAGTTGATTCACACGCCAACAAATTCAGCTGGTAGATTGGGTCCGCTATAAACCTTTTCAATTTCCAAGACATTTATTTGAGAAATATATTGATACATTTGTCCACGTCTATTTTGTTTTTGTATGGTATTTAGGATAAATAAATATAAAATAAAATAATATGACACCAATGACAATCTAAGTACTTAAATGAACAATGTTATACTGGCGAGACGATTGACAAATGTTATTGACAACGTTATACATAAAAAAAATAACATTACACTTACAATTTACTGGAATTACCCCGGGTATTAAATACGATAAACAAAAACTAAAGAGCTAATGTAAATGTTTTAAATAACACAGAAAACAAACCGTCCTCCTTGTCAATACTGACAATGATTAATCCAATGTTTTATGGTCGAGTTAATTTATAAGTTAATTCTCATTTTATATGTACCATAATTATGCAGAATTAAAATTAATACAAAAGGAAATATGAATGGACAATCAAATGCAGAAACCAAGAAATCTGATCTTCGGCAAACTAATTTCTACAAGCTGGCTGGCCAAGATATCTGATCTTCAGCAGGCTCACTTCTGCTAGCTGGCTGCAATCATTCTTACACATGTAAAACAATATTTTATAACAGAGATAAAGAAATTATGTTATATTATTAATACTGTTACACTTATAACTGAACGTACGAAGACAACTGGGAAGGGGTTTTTGGGACAAGATTAAACCAACTAATTACACTTAAAACTTACGGTTATGACCCGTAAATAGAAAATAATTAATAACTATAGCTACAAAACAACATAATTCAAATTACTTAAGTCTAGCTCACCATAAATTAAATTAAAATACAATAATAGTTAAACAAATTAATTCAAGTCAATGCCATTATCTTCAATCGTTTCACATACAACGTAACGAGACATGTATTGTCCATGTAGTTTCAAAAGACTTAGCAAACAAAATCACTCAAATTAGCAAAACGACTATTCAGTCATGTCAAAACAACATAACGAGACATGTATCATTCCATGTAGTTTCAAAAGCAAACAATACAACTCCCTAGAGTAGAATGAATGTTCAATAGTGTCACATACAAAACAACGAGACATGTATCACTCCATGTAGTTTTAGAACACTTTGGAAACGATACAACTCTTTGGTCTAAAATGACTGTTTAATCGTGTTACATACAATGCAATGAGACACGTATTGTTCCATGTAGTTTCAAAAGACTTGGAAAATAAAATCACTCAAATGAGCAAAACAACTGTTCAGTCATGGCAAAACAACATAATCAGACATGTATCGTTCTATGTAGTTTCGCAAGCAAACAATACAACTCCCAAGAGTAAAATGATTGTTCGGTCATGTCACATAAAACGTAACGAGACATGTATCGTTTCGTGTGGCTTCAAAAGACATCACACAATATAACTCCTTGGATTAGAACAAGTGTTCAGTCGTGTCACATAAAACATAACAAGACATATAGTGTTTCATATAGTTTCAAAAGAAATCACACAATACAACTCCCTGGATCAGAAAGAGTTCAGTCGTGTCATATAAAACATAACGAGACATATATCGTTCCATGTAATTTCAACAGACTTTACCAAACAGGAGTAATCCAAGAAATAGAACAACTATTCAGTCGTGCTGCCTCACACAACAGAACAAAAGAAGTATCATTGTTGTAGTTTCAAAAGACTTATCAAACATTACTTAAAAGAGCAAAACTAGTGTTCAATATTGTCACATACAATGTAATGAGACAAGAATTGTTATCGCAGTAAAATGGAATCTTCCTGAATAAGTAGTAGAATGTTGATTGTAAGTACAATTTTCCATTGCATAACCGACTATCCAATGTGTGTATCACAACAATTGTTAGTAAAACTTTGACATTTACAATGCTTAGGCGTGCTACAACTCACATTTTCCAAAATGTAGAGTAGCTGTCGTAAGCAAGACCTCTGAAACAATTCTGTGTTGATGGTCTGAGTCTATGCTATCAAACACTTCTCGCACTGTAGTCATTATACACCGGCTGCCCACAGTCCCTGAAATGTCGTCGCCTATCTCAAACGCATACTCCATTTCAAACAGGAGCAAGGTACCATTTCAAAGTATATCAGTGATAAAATATGCCACATTTGCTTCTTAAAGTAAACATAAAGTGCATTAAAGGATTGTGTTTTAAGATTTATTAAGACAACAATATATATGTCACAATGACATTTCTAGCTTTAATTATCCGTGATCTGTAGCCACCATACACGTGAACAGCATCGAATCAATCATGAACAACAAAAATGAACATCGAATCAATCATGAACAACCAAAAAAGGCTTATGTTGAATTTCTGGAATTCTATTTTTTCAGTTTCATAGAAATATTGCTTTTTTCCTGTGGAGGAACCATTCCAAATGCAAGATTTGCCCTTTTTTTCTCTTTGTTGAATAAAGTGATGCATAAGATTACATAGATGTACAAACTTAAGCATACGTCTAACACAAATAAAAATCGTCTATACTTAACAAGCCTAACTTTTCAAACTACGGAGAAATGCCAGCAAAAATATACTGGAACGCGACAATAATATTAATATGTGTACCTCTCAAATCAGGTAGTCATGTATTCATTTTAGTGTAGTTTCAAGAAGCTTACTCCACCACGAGTCTTCTTTTCTCCTTTTCATCATGCTTACATAAGAACAAATACCCAGATTTAGAAAATTATATCGTAAGCATGTAAGTGTCACACCATTTATCTTCAAACTTCTACAAGAAAAAGAATAATTGGATGATTTCGATGATTTCTCAATAGTCAACTATAAGGAAATACCATAAGTCCTAATTCAGATAGACTTGTCCATTTTCTTCAAGCCGTCCCATAAAATCATTTAACCAAGACATGTCAACACACTCAATGGATTTTTGCCACACATTTCCTAGGACCTCCTCCTACTTTCAAGTACTACTCAGTTGCAACAACATATTGAATTTATAAATGTCATATGAACGTAATATTGGCACAATGTACATAATTTACATAAAAAAATATACGTACCAAATAGAATTTTAAAAAAATAATACACAGGAACCAAATATTGGCTAAACTTACATAATCATAAGAAAAAAATCATATTACAAATAGAAAATTTATTTCTATTTGCATGTTAGTACTGTCTCACATTTACATATTGAGGCTAACGCTACAGTTTCTACCCACGTTCACTCTTACTTTTAAACAAGATATGGAACAATAATGCTTGTGTTATAGAAGAAAAGAGCCAAAGATTGGGAAGCCAAAGCATGTCGGGTTGAATGTAGCATGTTCACTGAAATTTGTTAATTATTTACAAGTAAAAACCATATTCTAACTGATACAAAACAATATGCCAAATAAGGATATTCATTGGGTAAATAGGGTTCCACTTAAATATAACTTCACCACAATAAACTATGTATTTTAAACACCTAAATGCTCTGCTCCTGCATATCCTTAAAATATAATCTCACTCTAACTGCATCTCGATGGATGTTCTACTCTAGTCAATATATGAAATATTTAAACATGACATTCAAGTTATAATCTTTTTACTATATGTACATATATAAATCTGATTTGAACTCCATCTGATTGTACAAATCACAATTTTTCTCACTTCAACTCCAATTTCCAATAATTCAACGCCTATTTTTTTCATGCTCTTACATTCAACAATTAATCCTTACTTTTAAATCTGACAAAGTAATGAAATTTAGAAACAAAACAATACAAATTCCCAGTAGATCAGCCATTTGCCAAAAAGAAATAAGCCCAAGAATATCTACACTAATCAAGAACTCATCTTCTGCCGAATGGATTAAAAATGAATCTAAACTATCAGCTTATGACTCAATCAATACCTAAAAACACAAAAATAGAGGAAAATAAGACTTCCCACGAAGTAAAAAACATTCGTCACTGGGGAAAAAAGGAATGCATTTGTACATACCACAGAAGAACGCGAGTTGGACAGCTTGTTTCTCGAATTTAAACTTGGGAATATATAATCGACACAACACCTGTCCAAAACACCTAATGGATTGAATTTCTGCAGTAGTGTGAATTTAGGTTGGTCTAAAGAAATAGAATAGAATAAATAATACAACTCATATCCACAAACTCTTTGATTCTATATGGTGTAATGTTTTTACATCTTAGTATGGTTCAAAAAATGTCTCCAAAATTACTATTAAGTTCTTCTATCCACAGTGCTGGATCTAAACTGAATTCAGTTATGTTTCACAATAGTTGCCAGTCATATGATAACAGTAATCCTAGCATTTAGCATTTGCATAAATCAACCAGAAAGTTGAATTAAAAAAAAAAAAAAAGGTAAACTGCATATGCTTTTTTGAAGTGACGGGCACTTTCTGATTCAAAATTAGTTGAGTCTCGGCCATTGCTGAGAGAAGGCCAGATAAAAAAGAAAAAAACACAAAAAAGAAAACAGTGCAGCTAATTTGAGACGCAAAATAACCTTGACAAAACTAAAGAAACCAACCTAAAACTGACTAGAAAACTACAGAAAGTGACCAGACTGAATTAGTTCTGTCCAATTTCGGTTTTGCCAGAAAATTGAACAACACCGACTAGCGAGTACACTAAATTGCTACTAAGGAAACTGATTGAACAACCTAAAAACAGTAGAAGGGAAAAGAGGTACTTACCATAGAAGAGCTCCAAGTTGGCGCGAAGGAAGAAGGAGTAGCCGTTTGATTTGGACTTCTGATTACGGATTTTCGGTGAAGAGAGGAGCTTTGATTTGGGATTTTTTTTGGTACAACTGATGTACGTTGGGTGAATAAGGTTTTGTAGAAAGGGATATATTTGTAATTACACAATTTCTTTTTTCTTCACTTCACTTTTAAGAGGCAATTGTGAGTCAAAGGTTAGCCAGACAATTAGGATATTATTGAGGGCCATTTCACCCAAATTCCCAAATAAAAAATGAGAAAATTAGACAATATACGCCTTGGGTCTTGAGCTCTGTTCTAAAAAGCGTGTTTATGGGGTAAGCATTGAAAAAAGTCAACGGTTTTTGTTGACTGTCTGAGCGCGCCTAGGCTTGCTTAAGCGCACCTAGGCGGTCAACAAAAGCCGTTGACCGCTATTTTTTTTAATATTGAACATTTAGGCTATTTATTAGCTAATAGTCTAAGACTGTAAGTAGTAATAATATTAGGGCATTTTTTATTTTAGGCTATTTATCGGGGTGTATAATAATTAATCATCATCTATCAAGTAGGACTCATCTATTTTTTGACTTTTGAAAATATTAAATTGTATAAAATCTCTTAAAATTATAATATAGGTATAATATTTATGTTTTTAAATGTGTTTTTCAATTTAGTGTGCATTAATTTAAATATTAAAAAAATAAAAAAATTAAAAACGCTTTTTAACGCTTAAGCGCCGCCTAGGCACTCTTAAACTTGAAAAGCTTGAAGTTTCGGGTCACCGCTTTTCCGCGCTTCATGCTTTTTAGAACACTAGTCTTGGATTATACCTTTAAAACTAAAATTAATTGTAGATTTACCTTTTTTAATTACAAAAACACCCTTATTATTTCTTTTTTTATTAATTAAAAAACTATATTATCATAATTATTAATTTAAATACTTTTTAAATTTATTAAAATTACACATTATATAATCTCACCCTCGCCCAAACCCTAATTGTTTGCCACTCCCATTCTTCATCTCAAAACCATCCACCAGCCGCCGCTGCCGCCTCCACCCACCGCTGCTTACGACGATGCTGCTGTTGACAGGTCGGAGAAGGTGCTGCGCTACCTCTTCTAGTTGCCGTAAACATTAATAGCCGGCTACTATCGCTTGCCGTTAGCTATTGGAAAATATTCTAGGGGCACCTATAGCCCTGCCTTCGGCTGCACGATAACCCTGCCTTCACCATTTTTTTTAAAAATTTTTTTGAAACATTTTTCCTTCATTTTATTTCTTGATGACATTTCATTTTAGGTTTATTTTTTTATATTTCCTATAACATAATACTGTATTTTCGGGTGTGTTATGGGTCTTTTTGATACTTGTTAACACTAATTCATAATTTTGACTCGTGTTAATAAGAAGTGTTGCCGTTGGTTTTTTTTGGTTTGTTGTTTCTTTTGTATTACCATGTTTCTTAATGCATATATTTTGTTACCATGTTTTGTTTCTTGTTACCATGTTCTTGCAATTGTTATCACTATCATTTGTCATGTTGTTAATATATATATTGTGGTTGTTATTATTATTTTTTAATTTCACATGAATTTTTTGTGTTTTTGGTGATTGTTACCATTCTTTTTTCTCTTAAATTTCACATTAATTTTCTTTTTTTAATTTATTGTGTCGTTGTTACCGTCCATTTTTTATTTTTTTCCTTTGTTGTTTTTTTTTTTTTTGGTGACTTTTTTGTTGTACTTCCTAGGTTGTATTTGTCACTATTTTCCTCGTAACATTTTGTCTTTTAAATGGTATCATCTATACTATCTACACTACTCTCCCCTTAAGAGTAATTTTAGGAGGATATGAAAAATAAACATTATTAGGTGACATTCTCATGTGACACATATTTATTGAGTGATGATTACATTACTATTTTTTCATTATCTAATATAAATATACCACATAAAAATATCATCTAATAATATCTACTTTTTATGTACTTTTAGAATTTTTCATCCCGTTAAAGCTGAGGAGCCCGAGTGGTTCGTACTACCATTTCACCCCCCCCCCCAGCTCAACTCCTTTACCTTTTTTCCCCCTTCTTTTCTATATTTTATGGGGTTTTTAAAATGAGAAAAGGACAAAATCAGCTGCCCCATCTATTCTTGATTCCTCTTTTCCAAGGTCTCTTTTTTATTGCCTGAAATATGGGAATTTACGAGTGTCTCTTGCCCCAGTTCTCAAATGCCTTTTCAAATCATCTTTCATCTATGTTCTTTCTTTGGCTGATTTCTTTCTTTCTTTATTTCTTTCTTTTTTTTTTTCCCATTTTCGTCAAATAGTAATTTGTTTGCAATTGGTGATGCTTTCTCCTAATTTTGGTAGTCCATAACGAGTTCGTCATTGGAGGCTTAGAGTAGGTAATCGGGTTTGTTTGGCTGGAGTTCCTCTTCAAAGCTTTGAATCACCGAGTCGAGATTCTATATCGTCCCTTCCCGCTCCATTATCGTCTCCATATTATCGAGTATTTCAAGAATCTGCTTCGCTTTGGGTAAATCCTGCTCCACCATGGACGACTCAACTCTAGTTTGCTTTTTGTGGAACCCCTCTTCTGTTTAGATAAATTTTTTCATTACCTTTAAAATTATGTAATTTTTTTCTTTAAACACTGAATTTTCATAATTGCTGCTTAATTTGTTTCATTTGGAAATTTCATGTAAACGTTGTCATGCGTCTGATATCCAAATAAGCATATTTCCGTTGCTCCAAAACAATACCTAGATAATGCTTTGTACAATTCAGAAACAATATATCATCAGAAATTAGGTAGAATTAAAACTTTTATATCAAAATGGATTACTTTCCATTCCTGATTACATACTCAGCCTACTGTATGATTGAGTTCAAGGTTATCTACTGCATGTTAGCCTCATAAAAAGGAAGTGCAAACACGCACATGACTCCGTCTCCTTGCATTACATCAGTGTATCCATGTTTCAAATTTGTAGAAATTAAACAATGCCTTCAAAATACTTCAAAAAGATGAAGCTACATTCTATGGTGGGTGATAAATGGCACTCCTTTCAACATATCTTAATTTTCTCAAGTTCTAACCCTGTTTCTCTAATGAATCATTTGTTCTACCTTGATTACATACTTTCACGTGGAATCATCTTTTTACCTCCCTTTTGTTACTCACACAACAGATCTCCATGTGTTATGACACTGTTGGTGTAATGATCTCATTAAATCTACATTTTAATCAGGTATTTTCATAAAGAAATTATGAAAAGAGTTGTGCTATTTGAAGAAACACATATACAAAAAATTTAACAAAACTGACACATGGCACAATCTTGTTTTTCAACACATCACATCACTTTTATATCAACACTTATCACATAACCCACATGTCAATTTTGTCACCTTTTTTGTCCAACTAGAATCTTCCAAAAAATTATCGTCGACTTCTTGGTTATAGACGAAGATTTGCTATGCCAACCACCTTACATGGCAATAGTTGAATTACTTAATGTCAAAATCCAAGACTTCAGAATTCGTTAGTGCCTTTTCTTTGAATCTTGACCATCTAAATCCAATTATATCTTAAATAAAATAACAAATTTGATTAGTGATAATTTTTTTTTAAATAAGTTTAAGAAGAAATTTTTATTTTTCTTCACTTGAAAAAAAAATATATGTAAAAAATATTTAATCAGTGTTTACTCTGTGTATTGGCAGCATGATGGAGCTGGAACCATTTTGAAGATTGTATATCAAATTACATTAATTAGAACTCTTTAAATGGATGCGATAAAAATTCAGATATATTGAGAATGTTGGCTAAGAAAGGTTGAGATTTTTTTTAAAGGTTCTAGCAGGGTACAATTCTGATTAAAAATGCTTAAATAATGCTTCTTTGAGTTGTATTAGTCCCATTGATCATTTTAGTTGTTAGTCTATGAATTGAATCAACTTCACTGAATTCCCAGGTCTTTTTCTTCCTTCTTTGACTTTATTTGTTGGTGCCAAATTGCAGTTTTGCTTATGGTGGGAAAAAGAACTGAATTTTAGTTCAACCATTGCACAACCATCATGAGAATTATAGGCATTTGAATTGATCAACAAATTGACAAATACGTGTTTGTTTAAATTGCATTCAGTTCTCTTTCTCTACTCAAGAAGCCATTTTCATGGATCAT
Organism: Nyctanthes arbor-tristis; assembly: GCA_963692815.1. Taxonomy (NCBI): domain Eukaryota; kingdom Viridiplantae; phylum Streptophyta; class Magnoliopsida; order Lamiales; family Oleaceae; genus Nyctanthes; species Nyctanthes arbor-tristis. Next base: position 23,768 of record CAVNYN010209810.1, read on the forward strand.
CATTAAGCTGTTGAATATTTGTTAGGGAACAAATAAGAGTTTGGACCTATGTGTTTTGCATTTATGATTGCTGGTCATTGTCACAAAAGAGAGGAAACAAATTGATCCACAGTTGCGCCTTTTGTCATATATCCCAAGGTGAATTGAAAACCAGGGACCTGGTGAAGGAGCCAGTCTTATTGAAGTGGTCAGTATTCTTCTTTTTGCAACATTTGATACTTGATAGAGTTCTGGAAGGTGATATACTCAATAAAATGGTGGAGCTTGATAGAATTGTATGAAAAACCACATGGTTCAAGGATTGAATTTTTAATCTTTTTTAAGGATCGAATTTTTTATTTTTTTAATGTAATGGATTATATTAAGTCAAATGGATTGCTTACCTGCACTTCCTTGCTTCGATAGCCTTAAAAATTACATAATAATAACTTGAAACTCCTAGCTAAATATGGCATTTAGTATTGATCTCTTTTATATAGAAATTTGTTAGTTGACAGCATGTTTAATTTTGAGAAACATTAGTTAAGCTTTATTTCAAATGCAATATATATGGTGTGGTACTAGCATTTGTGGTGCTGTAAACCACAGCTTAGTACGTAACACTAGAGCAACTTGTGTAGATGAAAGAAAGGCTATGATAGTTTTCTTTCTGCTTTTTTTTTCGTTGAATTTTTTCTGTTATAGCATTCAGCCTTTAAGTGCCTCATTAATCAACCAATACTGATAGTATAACAATACTCCATCCATGTGTAAGATAACGGGGTGCAGTAGCTAATATATGTTAATTTAGAATAAGGTTGTTTTCTTTCTTTTTTATTCTTCGTCCTCTTTTTTTCTTTCTTTCTTTCTTTCGTTTTTTTTTAATTGATTGTTTTGTTGATTTCAGGGCTTTTATTTTAAACATGTTCTCATTACAACGTTCAAGACTCTGTGGCGTCTAAATATGTGATTCAACACTTTGTTTTTTTTTCCTTTCTAAATATGCACGAGAAAATTAGTAGTGTGATTGAGAAGGATTGCTTTTATTGGGTAATTGGTTAAAGTTCATACCATCCATTGTGTCTTAATAGAGGTTCCAACGATTTTTATACATTTAATGTATAGAACAAGCTTTGGGAATTTATTTCTTTGGCCACCAAAATGGGAATCACATGTAACAAAAGATCGGTTATTACTCGTGTATAGTTTATATGTCACAATTTTTAGGGTAACAAGTCCATCCATTAGGATTGAATATGCTTATTTGTGATGAGGGCAAACCAATGAATTTAACGATAAATGTTGTGTAGAAAAAAGTATCTCGAAATTTGTAATGTTGACCTAGCAATGAACAATCGATGTTATTTTCTTGTTATTCTTTCTACTTTTTAAAATCATTATTATGTGTTTAATCAATTATTGCTTCTCGGGCATTGCACGGATGAGTTTATTAGTTTGTTACGCTACTTTTCGCAGCGGTGATTTTTGGTGGTCTGAGCTGAAAGCGGTGGCGGCAGCTGTTATAGTGAATACGACTACTTTTTTATTGGAAAAATTACTACTTTTAATTATTATTATTATTATTTAAAAAAAATAATATTTAATACTAATAAAAGTAATAAAGAATTGAATTTTAATTAAAATTGGTTTAGGGTAGTTTTACAATATAAAAGTGCATTTTACAATTACTTTCCAATTAAGGGGTTTTTTTTAAAACCCCATTATGAGTGATGGTTTTTATGTTACAAAAATTTTTTTTTGGTCCAGGTATAACAAAGACAAATGGGCCCCCATTAGTCTCAGGCCTGAGGTGACGGCCTCGTTTACCTCGGCCCAGGACCGACAGTAGGCTGGAATATCACCTCCAATTTACAGTATGGGTTTTTACCATCCTCGTCAGTGGAAGATAAAAATGGGCTACCCGTGGCTGCTAGGTTTGCGACTTTTGCATTATTAGTTATTGGATTTGAACACAATCAGCCCAAATTACATGTTGGGCCCTCGAGGTGAGCCCATTCAGTTGCAACATCCAACTTCAAGATAAAATTAATTAAAAAAATTAATTTTATACTCTAATGGAATCCGATCATGAAAACAGATAATTTGTGAAAATTGAATTCTTTCAAATGTAGAACATCAGTATGTGGTTTATTTCTACTTTCAAGGTAGAAAACCTTTTTCATGAATCGGTAATTGAAAAAGAAAAATTAACCTAACAAACTTTTGGAGTTTTTAGGTCCTATGTGATTGCCTATACTTGTGTGTGGCGTCAAGTTCGGCATCTGAGGTAACTAATGGATCTATCCATACGTCTACATTTTTGTAATTGTCTACATGGTCGAACTAGAAATATTTAATATTTAGTCTCAATTAACGACTTGTTATTTTTACTTTTTTACTTGTACTTTTTTTTGGGGGAGGGGGTTGGAGGGGCTAGTAGATTGCTCATCTAGTTCGTTTCCATGATCGGCATAGTGGTTTGCTAGAATACATAAATGCCCAAATCAAATCAACTTTATGAATTAATGAAAAAAATTGAAAATTGATGTGATCATTATTAAAGGTTGGGGACCAACTTGTAATAATATTTGGGAACTATAGTGCAGTACATTATATATCATTATAATGTGAAAACTTCAACAGGAGTATGTTTCCATAGCAAACATTAAGCCCTAGTTATTATCATCAATTCGTCATCTTGAGACTTGAGAGCAGAAAAGCATGAGACTTCAGTTACTGCCTAGAACCACTGTAATTTCAGTTGTGAAATGAGAGTTTTATTCCATGTCTTTTCCAAATGCTGTTCAGGTTTCTCTCTCTCTCTCTCTCTCTGTAACTTTCTACAATTGGGACTATAGAGCTTTAATTTTTTAAGAATTTTATTGTTGGTCTATGATTTTACGAAGTGTACCGTTTATAGATTTTTAATTTCTTTTTTCTTGTTATTAATTCTTTCAATAGGTGATTCAGTTATATTCTCGGAATGGGTTACCAGAGTTTTATATACGCTACAAACATAGTCATTGAAGCATAGAAAGGATGAGGTTGTTAAAGTATTACTAATAACTAGTGTTCTAGAAAGCGTCAGGCGTGAAAAAAAGTCATAACCAAGCCTTGAGCATAAGCAACCTAGGCAAGGTAACGCACCATGAAGCGTAGTCAGAAGGCACAAAGCAAAGAGTACTGCTTCATGTCTAGGTTTGCATAGGAACACTGCTAATAGTTGCTGTTTTTATTTCAGAACCCTACAAAAATCATTAGTACCATGCAGAGTTCTGTGTTTAGAGGCGCAAATTAACAAATGATACTTCCTCTGTCCTAGAAAGATAGGCTTGCTCCTATTTTCACACACATTAAGAAAAATGTAATTATGTTATTGGAAAAATGATCTTTATGTGCATTTTCATAATGTACCTTTTGTTTTAGTAATTATTATCCTACTTGGATAATTGTATTTCGTTAATAACAATATGGCTAATTATATCTACACCACTCATTTTATTAAACACATCACATTTTTATTAATATAAACATCGATAATCTTCATTTCTTATAGCATTTAAGGCCCTAAAAGTTTTTGCTATATTTTTTTCTCGATTTTTCGATTTAATTATCCTCTCATGTTCTTAATGTTCGAATATATTTAGAAAAATTTGATTTGTGTACCTTAAAATCATATGAAAACATATACTTGTATATCATTAGATATTACCTTTTTGCTTATTTAAAAATTTTAAATAATTCTCGAGATGAAATTTTTGGGATCAAAATATCATTCATTACAAGATTTCATGAGAATAAGATGTTAAAAATAAAAATATGACAAAAACAAGTTAATAGTCTAAGTGTAAAGAATTAAAAAAAATAAAGGATGATGGGTATAATTAAAATATGGTGTGGTTAGTAAAATATGTGGTGTCAATATAACCACCCTAACAATATATAATAATGCATATTAAATAAGAACATATATGAAAACTAAGATTTCAACTACATTTTAAAAAGAAAGTGGCATACTTTTATGGGATGGATGAAAAAGGAATACATGTCTATCTATGTTGTATAGAGTAATAAACTGCAAACGTATATGGTATGAGAGGGTGTCTGGTTTTAATTTTTTTGAGAAATGATTTTGTGAAAAAGTTAATTTTTGGGGAGTGTGTGTGGTGAAGTAAGGAAAACTTATTAATCTATGTACAAGATTACTTTAATGAATAAACACGTCATTGCAAATGAGTTTGAGGAAAATTGATTTTGGAAAATCAAAAGCATACAAGGCCATCTCCAAGAGATTTTCTAAATATAAAATGCTCTCTATTTTGGAGAGTTAATTGATAAAAATAATCTCCAACGAACTCTTTACATGAGAATTGAGTTTGGAGAGCCAAATCCGTTCTTTATAATTTAATAAGTACAATTTCCAATGTCTTTTCTCGGTTTAACAAATTTATATCTTCTTTTATTGGTCATTAATATATAAAATTATAAATATTGATTTAAAATGAAGAATATAATAAATGCTTATAGAGAAAAATAAAGACCTAAAAATAAAGAGCTTCTTGGGGAAAGTTGAAATTTCACCTTTTGAATTTAAAGATACTCTATATTTTGTAAAAGATAAAATAGAGTCTCTTGGAGATGCTCTTAATACTTGAAAGAGGCAACAAATGGGTACTGCTGCTTCAAGGATCGGAAGAATTCGGAAATCTTGTCTTGTCCAATAGTATTGCCTGTTGTCATGCCCTCACTATTCATACCGGTTAATAAATTCTATAGTGAAAGTTTTCACACAAATAGTGGGGGGTAGGACATATAAAACGGACAAATTATTTCTTGTCTTATATATGATGTTGACGTCAAAATTTGCCATTCGATCCAACAAACAAAGAAGATGATAAATAACGAAATCGGATTGGATTTGTTGAGAATTTTTGCGAGTGTTTTTGAGTGGATCAAACCCGTTATGGGGCGTATCATCATCTCCACCTCAATTAGAATGTTTTCCCTCTATCTCTTGTGTCTTTGGATAGAAAAAAGGAGATCATGTAAGGTGAAAGATGATGAGTCGAGAGGCTTAAGTTTCTACCATTTTTTGAGAGTTCCGGAGAGTTCTTCGATAGAGAGAGCATTAGAGAGAGAAAATAGGGTATTCAGATAAATAGAGTTTTTTCCTTTTTATAATTGAGAGATGCGTGGGGTTTCACGAGTGTCAAAGTGGCCCCCACTTGACTGACAATTTTCTTTAGCCATTAAGTCTTGGGTAATTGCCATCCAATTCTTTTATTTTGTACTTGTTTATTACTTGGTCGGTTTCTTTGGCAACATGGCAGAAACAAACCTTCATGATTATATTGGTTCATTCTAGTCCTTAATCCCATGTGTGCTTTGACTTGTCAACCCGTTGATTCTTAACCTAATTTGGGCATACAACAAATGCCCCCAGGTCTGGAGTCAAGGGTATATCGGATTCAGACCTTTCATTTCAAAACTTGTTGGTAAACTAAATCACACAATGGGAGATCGATCTCTTCTATTTCTGTTAAGTTTATCGAGCTTGATAAAGGTTAGAGCAACTAGCACTACTCTTAGAAGTCGAACTCCATTCTATATACCCAACCTTATATAGTTAGGTGGGTAAGCTTTGACAGATTCTTTGGAGTGAAGAATGCTTTATTCACGTAGCTCCTTTAGCTATATAAAACGATGAGGCCACGAGTCGGACATCTCGAGCTCTAGGTCATCGATCGGTTTCGCCAATAGCCCTTTGACCAATTTAGCGTACCTTCCATCTGGTGGCATTACCTTTAGGTTTCCAAGTCAGTAATGAGTTGACTTGACTATCAGGTTGCAACTTTTAGGCCTACTACTTATCATCCTGACCTTTAGTTCATTAGGTCGATGAGTCATGTAACTTGTAGAGATGAGACTTAAACTTTAGGTTATCTAGTCTTTAGCTAGATATGTTAACCCTAAAAGTCGTCAAAGTCATCAAGCTTGTAGTCGAATGGATTGACTTTTAGGTCTGTAAGAGGGATTATGCGACCATTAATGTAACATCCCGGAAAATTTAACCCCTGATTAAGCTACGTGGTCGATAATGATGGCGTAATTGCTTGAATTACATTGGAAAACCTTGAGATCATTGCTTAAATGACAATCAAAGAAAGAGTGCGATTCTTGATTGAAGAAAAATCAAAGTACGATAACAACATTATAAGACGACACAGAGCGTAGGGACTTCTCAAGTAATAAATGAGCGAACCTCATTTAGCCAAGTCACCTCCTTAGGTGTATTATCACAATTGCGCCAAGTGTCGTGGCATGATTGACGGAACTCAAAATTTATTAAAAACAACTTAATTCTAACTATTATATAAAGGGCTAAAGAGTCCTTCAAGTCTTCCAAGCCTCTCCAACACCCCAACCTATCCTTTCTCTACCCAAATTCGTTCAACCTTGGTAAGGGTGGAAAAACTACCATAGAAACCTATCAAAACCCTAGTTTTGCCCTTGAAAAAAGCTCCTTATCATATATAGACAATTTACAACATAAAGAATGACTTTGAAGGGAGAAATATCGAGGTTTTGGAGATCTTTTCCATTTATAATTAAAGAAACCTTTGAAAAATCGAAAGGATATGCAATCTTTGAAAATTAAGAGGTAAGTAACGCATGTCTTTGGCTTTATCATTTTCTATCTCTTGGCCCTCTCTTTCGACTCTCTATCTCTTTTGGAGCTTATCTCTTCCTTTAATTGTAATTGGGCTTTGATGATTGATGGTGCACCATTGCTTTGGATAAATGATTGTTCCTGGCTCTTGGGCATTGCTAGTGGCGTTATCTGCCCGTTTTGAATTGTATTTGTATTGTTTTGTGGTACTATGACCTTGCTATGTGGTCTTGACTATTTTTACATTTGTATCATATGACTTACAGGTAGAGACTAAAGTAGTGATGTGCCTAAACTTTGTATTTTGGTATCTTTGTCATCTGTTGATCTTCCTTGTATTGTTTTTACGTGGGCCAATACAAATTGTTATTCATTGAGTACTTTGTACTCACTCGCCATCTTCTACAACCTTGTAGGTATCGAATTAAAAGCTTTGTGGCCTGACCGTCCCAAAGGTGGAGAAGATACATGTATGAGATCGAGATTTTAGTGTGTGGCCGAGGTTTTGTTGTGGGTAGTCCACAATACACTTAATTATCAGAGTGTGTACTAAAAACATCTCAATACTTTTGAATTGTATTTGTAAAGTCTCGCCCTCAATTTTGGACTTGAGATACATGTTTAAGCGCTTCCACTACTGACAATTTTGAGACAATATGGTCATAAAATTGGGGGCGTGACATTTAAGTCCTAGGCTTGTAGCTTAGTGACCTAGTGTTCGAGTTCATATGTGATGATCTGCCTTACTATTCTCAAAGTTTAACCTTTACCTGTCAAAGTCAAAGATGTAATAGTTAAGTCAATGTCCAATTTGGACTAGGATGTATTAATTTAATTTTTGGGACTACAATTTAAACATGATTTATGATGTATGAAAACTCCCGAATGTTTGATTTGAAACATGATTTATGATGCATGAAAACCAGTGTTCTAAAAGCGTGAAGCACGGGAAAGCGGCGACCCCAAGCTTTAAATTTTTCAAGCTTAAGCGCGCCTAGGCGGCGCTTAAGCGTGAAAATGCGTTTTTCAATTTTTTTTATTTTTTTAAATTTTTAATCAATCTAAAGCTGTTAAATATTTAAATTAATGTAAACTAAATTGAAAAACACATCTAAAAACATAAATATTATATCTACTTATAGTTTTAAGAGATATTATATGATTTAGGCAAAAGGTGGATGAGTTCTACTTTATAGATGATGATTAAGTATTATATAACCCGACAAATGGCTAAAAAAAAAAAAAAAAGCTCCGTTGGCCCAAAACAAAAAAAATGCCCTAATGTTATTACTTAGAGTCTTATACCACTAGTAAATAAATGGCCCAAATGTTCAATATTGTGTTAAAAAAAAAAAAACTAGCTGTCAATGGTTTTCGTTGATCGCCTAGGCGGGTTTAATCACACCTAGGCGGTCAACAAAAATCATTGATCGCTTTTTTCGACACGTACCCCATAAGTGAGGCGGGGAAGGCACGCTTCGTGCCTAGACGCCACCTAGGCGGGCTTTTTAGAACAGTGATGGAAACCCTCATATGTGTATCCAAAGCTATGAAGATGCCGCTTACTGGAAAAGGGGCCTAAATGGCTCAAGCTGACAAAATAATGTGCTGCCTACAGGTGAAGGAACCTATATGCTAGTTATGGCTCGAGCTAGTTGTTGTGCCGCTTAGGGCGAAGGGGTCATAAGGTATCTATGACTCAAGCTGGTGTCTACGCGCATATGATGAAAAATGTATAAGGTTACATGATTTCATGATATTATGGATTCTCTTTGGGGTGCATTTTATGATGAAATTAAATTAGATGATGTTCCTGATGTGGTTTAACATGCAACGATTTTAACGATGTTGACGTTACGCTGAGATTACAGTTTTTAGATTATGAAATTCTCTAATTGACTTTTTCTTTTTTTTTCTCGTTTTTTCAAAGGATATAACGTGATTTCTCAAGGCAAGTTTATTTAAAAACTCCACTCATTAGGCTTATTAGCTCACGTGCTTTTCAAATTATTTCTTGGTAGCAATTGGAGTTGGGCAACACATCAGTATCAAGCCAGCTATTTCAAGAATTGAGCCACCACGTAATGAAATTGATTTGCTCTAAGATTTGCTAATCCTGTGATTTATAAGGTTGATATGTATAAGATTATTAACAGATAGTTGGAAATTGGGTGAATCATATTGGGTTTAGTATATTCCTTTATCTATGAGCTGACGTTGCTTATAATGAGAAATTATTAGTTTGTGAGATGTTGATGTGTTGGTGTTTGGAATTGATACAAGTTGGCTTTTGTTAATAAATTAGAGTAGATGCTGTCGAAATTTTTCTAGGATAATTAGCATGTTCATGAGTCTTGACCGTAAATTCTAGTTTTTAGTTACAATTTATCGTCGGCGCACGTCACAGTTCTAGTAAGTTAGAGGTACTAGGGGTGGGGCGTGTCAAAGACGTGTCAGAGCAAGGGTTTGGTATTTATGTTGTATTATACTAGCATGCTCATGTCACAGATTTAGATAATCATGTAATGTAGTGGCAAGGCTTGCAGGTGTAAGAGATATTGCCCCAAACTTCCATTGCTCCATAGAGGTAATGGAAAGAAAGATGAGAAGTGTATGGTTTAATTTATGATGACATGTAATTATTGGAAGTTTGCACGGTACATTATGAAGAGCATGCAGTCTGGGCAGTTTGTAATAATTGAATATAGCAATATATTTCATCTTATAGATGCTATTCTTGTGTAAGGATGCTAGATAGAATGAAATCTTAAATGTCATGTAAGATTTTTGATTATTAATAATTACCATAATGAGTTGTTGAATCATTTAGCTACGTGGAGAAGTTTTAATTAGAAATAAAGGTAACAAGGAAAGGAAATGAGAAGGAAAGTTTGAAGGAAAATTTAGAGCATTGACTGTTTTCTTTTCAAATAGTAAAATTTTGGGTAATTTAGATTTAGCAATGGTAGGAGTTAAGGGAAGTATTTTGGAAACTCCAAAGTTATTAGATGTTATGATGGTATGTTAATTATGTTATTAAAGATGTTCAGGCTATAGTTGGTCATGGATTTATATGTTATTTCATTCACTTTTCACTTACTAGGGATGTGAATCAAGGATGACCTAGAATCTTTTAGATATTCATATGATTTGGTAAATTCATTTGAGGAATCACTATTAGCTAACAGTGTGTAAAATAATTGTTGCTTTGAGGTGTACGGACAAGACTTGAAAGTGAGTCTAATATCATTTGGGATTTATGATTTTGATATTATATTGGGTATGTACTACATAGCTGGGAAGCATGCTTTATTGGATTGTCCTCAAAGAGGAATAGTATTAAATGAAGTGAGCATGACAACGGAAAATTATTTTACAAGTTAGTGGTGGTCTTATTATCTTAAATGTGATATCTGATATGGGTATTGAAGTTAGAGAGTGATTCAAAAGGAAATGCAAAGTATACTGAAGAAAAGATGGAAAGTATATTGGATGTCCTAATGGTATAGGATTTTATAATATATATTTCTAGATGAATTTCAAGATTAAACCTAGATAGAATGATTGAAATTTTGATTAATTTAATTTATGGAAATAACTTCTGCCTTATACTTTAGAGAAAATCTGGGAAAGAAGGATGAAATGAGGAAGAAAAACTAAGAGACAAGCAATGCAAAGTAAGTTTCATCTTGTTTCTACCTTTATTTTCATTAAAAACAAGTCATGGGTTCTTTTCTAGGGTCCATGGAAAATTCTTCTAAGGTTAAAGATTTAGTTATAATCTTGTTTCTATGGCTTATTTGGGATGATATGATCCATGGGATGCGAAAATGGAAGCTTGTGACGTGGGTATTGAAGTGGGAATTCATGGTGCAATATGAGCTATACAAAAGGGAAATGATGGTTTTATGAGTTTAATTATCTGTTCAAGGTTTTTGGAATATTGGCTTTGTTGGAAACATTAAGGATTTAAGTATTTGTGTTAATTTAAAGATTTGGAAAGAGTTGACATATTGTTAAGCCGTATCTTGGTTATTTTGTGACCAAAGTTATGTTGTTAAAGAGTGAGAAGTTAGCATTCAAATTGGCAAAATTTATGATAGAAAGAAGGCCAAGGCTGACTTTGGTGAGGAAAACGATGCTGGGTCTTTAAATTCATGAAAATTATGATACTTTGTTAATTCAAGTATGGTGAAGGATGGCCACAAGAAATGGATATATTATATGTAAAATATCAAGTTTTAAGACGGTTGACCAATAATGTGAAATGAGTAAGAGTTATTGTGATTTATTAGATTGTTGATTTTATTCGATATGTATCAATATGAAGTGATATTGGTAAATTATAAGTTGTAATAAAAGTCTATTGGCATTATGTATTCTTCAAAGATTTAGTAGTTTGATACCATTTAATTTGTGAATCTGAATAAAGTTTGAATTATGGGAAGAGATTACGTAAATCATGATAGTAACAAGGTAAACTAGTACAATAGGTGATTATGGAAAGAGTACATGTATGTATAGAAAGAATGACGGGAATAAAATGAATCGATAGCTTATAAGATTAAAGAGTATAAGTGATCACATAGGAAATGAAATATCTTTGGATACAAGAAAAGAAAGGAAGAAGTATGTTATATAAAGTTGAAGTTAGAAGGGAATTACAGCTTAAGTGATAAATGTATACAATCATATGTGGTCGAGTTAGTGAAGATTAGCAATTACGTAATTGTAAGTGAAACGAGTGGAGAGGAAAAAAGGGGGAAGATTTGAAAGAACCATATTAAAGTTAGTTTCTTATCATTTGTCATGAATGAGTTCAGGGACTTAGAACTTTGAGAAATTGCAAGAGTCTTGCTACTAGAACTTACTTACGAACATGTGGCTAGTGAACATGAAGTCATGATGTATAGAATTGGAACCATGATGTCATTATGAATTAAGAAAGCTAAATGATGATTGATTTTGAGTTACATTGCTGCTGAGATTTTGGAAATATGATGCCACAATATTTCACAAGATGAAGGGATATTAAAGGTGATTATAAAAGTAGACAATTATGCCCCTGAGTTAAATGAATTAAGCATGAGAATTATATGGAATTAGAAGGGAAAAGTGAGCTAGAAGAAATTGATTATGGTAAAAGTTTCGTTGTTAAGTCTAGTAAAGACTTTAGAGCTATGATATCATGATTTATTGCCAGTTTAGACAATATATGAAAAGGTTATGATCAAAATGGCCACAGGGGTAGTATGTGAAGTGAAAGAATTACAAAGGAAAAGGAAGTTGAGTATTATTACATGTGAATGGAGTTATTAAGTTGATGGAAAACGAAGCACGGAAGAGTTAGTCTAGTAAAGCATAAATGCTAAGTAACAAAACAATTTCGCTAGCAAGTCATTTGGATGTTTTCTGTTATGGACGAGCTACATGGGAAAGCGATAGTCAAGTGCAATTTTAGTAATTTAATTAGTCAGACCTTAAGATTGTTGAATTTCGAGGACGAAATTTTTTTAAAGGGGATAAGATTGTGACGACCTACCCTACTATTCTGAAAGTTTAACCTTTACCCATCAAAGTCAAAGATGTAATAGTTAAGTCAATGTCTAGTTTAGACTAAGATGCATTAACTTAACTTTTGGGACTACAATTTAAATAATTAAATATGTTTGGGTTTATATGGAATCATATTATAAGTTTGGAGTTTAAATGAAGAAAAGTATGAGGTTAGGGACCAACTTATAGCAAAGCAAAAAGTTAAGGGACTCTATGTGCAAAATTACCTATATATCAAGAATTTTCTCTTGAATTGGGCTATTTTTCATACAAAAAGAAAAAAAGAAAGAAATAGAGAAGTCGAGAGACGAGAGGGAGAGACCAAGAGATGAGCTGAAAGATCACGCAAGAAGAGGAAATTCCTAGGAAAAATTGAAGATGGAAATTAGAGGAATGGAAGAAGAACAATGAGCAATTATCGTATGTAAGAAATTCTCACTTTCAAGCTTTGATTTCATATAAATTTTAAGTTTTAGTTTTCTTCAAGGGTTAAGAAATTTTATAGAATGGTTAATTAATTTGATGTAGTTTTATTGATTTAAATGGTGTAAAATTATGCTTAGACATGAAAATTAGAATTTTTATGCTTGAAGTTTCTGCCCTTCCCACTTTAGGAGGCCATAACTGATAGTATAAGTGGAATTTTAACAAGATATAAGTTGAAAAATTATCTTCTATGAGTTTCTATCATCTAAAATTTGAATGACGCCGTTTGGAGGCCGATAGGAGTTTGTATGATATGTTTTGTGAGAGTGGTCAGGGCTGACCTGAGAGCAGATTTTCAGGAAGTGGAGAAATATTTTGGTGTTCCTAATTTAGTCTTCTTGAGCTCAATTTCATATATGAGGATCTTATTTAAGTGTTCTACCTTATGGGAAAAATTCATTAACATATGACACAATTCTTGAGTATAAAATGGTCTTAAAATTGCACTGCCCAAAACAAAATAACTCAATTCATGCTTGAAGAGTTGAATTGAGTTTTGACACAATAAGTGTTACATATAATTGATGGAAGAGTTTAGTTAAGAGTGGAAATGAAAGATTAATGGGTTATTATTATGATGGCATAATCTTTAGCACTTGTTAAGTTTCTAATTTAGTATATAGTGATAAAATGAATTACTAAAAACTAGAAGGAACTAGATGTAATGTGAAATTTTCATATGATATCATAGGAAATGATAAAGGCTCAAAGGAAATGAAGCACAGAAGGATCTATATTGCTACATAATTGGTGAGTGGAACTTTCCCTATTTTCTTAAAACGAAATTTATTATATTATGTAGTTATATGATGCTATGAAATTTATGATAAAGTGTCTTTATGGATTTCTTTGAAAACTTATTCTTTCATTTGAAAAGTAGATGAAATTGATGAATGAAATGTTCAAGGATTTTCAAAGAAATGGTTTACTGAAATTCAATGGATGAATGTTTATATGAAATGATGCTTTACGATTTTAGAGAAATATTTGATTTGAAACATGATTTATGATGCATAAAAACTCTCAAATGTGTATCCAATGTTATGAATATACCGCATATGGATGAAGGGGCCTAAATGGCTCAAGCTGACAAAATGATATGCCATCTATGGGAGAACAGGCCTATGGTTCAACCTGACCAAACAGATGCTGCCCGGGCGAAGGGGCCCATGTGCTAGCTATGGGTCAAGCGGGTTGTTGTGCCATCTAAGGTGAATGGGCCATAAAGTACCTATGACTCAAGCTGGTGTCTACGAGCGTATGATGAAAAAGTATAAGGTTACATGATTTCATGATATTATGGATGCTCTTTGGGCTGCATTTTATGATGAATATTAAATGAGATGATGTTCATGATGTCTTTTAATATGCAACGATTTTAACTATATTGATGTTATGTTGAGATTACAGTTTTCAGATTATGAAATTCTCTGATTGACTTTTTCATCTTATTCGCGATTTTTCAAATGATATAACGTGATTTCTCGAGGTAAGTTTATTTAAAAACTCCATTCACTGGGCTTATTCGCTTACATGTTTTCCAAATGATTTTCTTTCTAGGTAGCAATTAGAGATGGGCAACACATCAGTATCGAGCCTACTATTTTGGGAATTGAGCCACCACGTAATGAAATTGATTTGCTAATCCTATGATTTATAAGGTTGACAAGTATAAGGTTATTAGCGTATAGTTGAAAATTGGGTGAATCATGTTGAGTTTAGTATATTCCTTGATCTATAACGTGACGTTGCTTATAATGAGAAATTATTAGTTTGTGGGATGTTGATGTGTTGGTGTCGGGAACTGATACAGGTTGGCTTTTGTTAATAAATTAGGGGAGACGCTGTCGAAAATTTTCTAGGATAGTTGGCATGTTCACGAGCCTTGACATTAAATTCTAGCTTTTAGTTAGAATTTATCGTCAGCACATGTTGCATTTTTAGTAAGTTAGAGGTACTAGGGATGGGGCGTGTCACCATGCCCCGATGCCAACCTTTTATGTTACTTCACCTGCAACAATATGACTTGACCTTTAAGACCAGGTTTAAAGTCATTGTGTCAGACAGCTATTGGTTAGCGTGGGGTGATCGTAAGCTCGCCAATTAAGTGAGTATAGATCAATATAAAGTGATCGTCAGCGCGCTACATTAGGCGACTGGAGATCAACCTAAATTGATTGTCAATGCACCAACTAAGGCGGCTGGAAATTAGCCTAAATTTGGTCCTCAGCGTACCATGTTAGGCGGCTAAAGATTAGCCTAAATTGATCTTTAGTGCACCAACTAAGGCGGCTGGAGATCAGCCTAAATTGATCATTAACGTACCAACTAAGGTGGCTGGAGACCAATTAAAAGTGATCGTTAGAGCATCACATCAGGTGGCTGGAGATCAGCCTAAATAGATCGTCAGTGTACCAACTAAGGCGGCTGGAGACCAATTGATAGTGATCGTCAGTGTGCCACTCAGGTGGCTGGATATCAGCATAAATTGATTGTCAGAGGACCAACTCAAGCGGCTGGAGATTAATTTTAAAGAGACTTGAAACTCATCGTGCTAGATGGCTGTAGGTAAACATAAAAATAATCTCTTGATTATCATATAAAAAGATGGGGCACACCTTAAGGAGATCTCTTCTCCAATATTTATCCTTGAAAGTGCTTCTCCACCTTCTTGTTGTATCAGGCTTAGAAGTTTAGCTTGCTTGGAAAGTCAGCTAGAGTGCTGGCCCACTTGGAGCACATGGGCTTATTTGGAACATTGACTAGAGCACTAGCCCATTTAGAAAGCCTGTTCGTGTGTGCCATTTGTTTGCTTGGAGCTTGTAAGCTTGCTTGGAATGTCTGCTGGAGTGTTAGCCCATTTGGGGTGCCTGCTCGCATGTGCCGTTTGTTTTCTTGGAGCTTACAAGTTTGCATGGAGTGTTGGCCTTCTTGGAAAGCTCTCATATGCTTACCACAAGAGCTGACTTTTAGGCCTTCGACCGCAGAAGTTGGTCTTTAGGTCCTCGACTTTAGGAGTTGGCCTCAAGAGCTAAGCTTCAGGTCCTCAACCTTAGGAGCTGGCTTTCGGAGCTGACTTTCAGGTCCTCAGTCTCAGGAGCTAATCTCAAAAGCAGACTTTTAGGTCCTTGACCTTAGAAGCTGGCGATCTCATTAGCTGGCCTTCAGATCCTCGACTTTAGGAGCTAGTCTTAGGAGTTGACTTTCAGGTCCTCAACCTTAGAAGTTGACGACCTCATTAGCTAGCTTTTAGGTCCTCGACCTTAGGAGCTAATCTCAGAAGCTGACTTTCAGGTCCTCGACCTTAGGAGTTGTCAACCTCATTAGCTAGTATTTAGGTCCTCGACCTTAGGAACTGATCTCGGGAGCTGACTTTTAGGTCCTCGACCTTAGGAGCTGATGACCTCATTAGCTGGCTTTCAGGTCTTCGACCTCAGGAGCTAACGAATTCATTAGCTAGCTTTCAGGTCTTCGACCTTAGGAGCTAATTTTAGGAACTGACTTTCTGGTCTTCGACCTTAGGAGCTGATATCTGGAACTGACCTTTAGGCCCTCGACTGCAAGAGCTGGCCTTCGAGTCCTCGACCTTAGGATCTGACGACCTCATTAGCTGGCTTTCAGGTCCTCAACCTCAAGAGCTGATCTCGGGAGTTGACTTTTAGTTCTTCGACCTTAAGAGCTAACGATCTCATTAGCTGGCCTTTAGGTCATCGACCTTAGGAGCTGATAATGGAATATAGAGGTCAGGGCTCTGAGCTAGTATAGATTTGAGCGTCCCAAAATAACATTTTGATTTGAAAGTATGTCAACAACAACGAAATCTGTTATAATTCTTCTCTTACAAGGTTTATCTCCTAGCTCTACGAGAAGTGTGACTTGGCCTTTAGTCTTTACATAGTCTCTAGTGAAGCCTTGAAGCCTGGTTCCATTAGGCCTTAGATTTTTTGGGCCTATCTTCATCCGTTGAAAGGTCCTCCAATAGATAATATTTACGGGGATGCTATTATCTATCAAGGTTTTGTGGATTTTTAACTCCCAAAACCGGCATGGTGATAACTAAAGCATCCATGTGGGGGCGGAACACGCTTTAGGCATCTTCATTGCAGAAGAAAAAAGAGCTAGTTTGAGTGACTGAGAGTTGTGCTGTGAGCAAGTGATAGCAGATTTTGGGCTTCCTTTATGAGACATCACCTCTGTCTCTTAGAACCTTCTATGCCGTGATTTCCGCCGATGAGTACATAGATCTCGGCCGGACGTTGGTTCTTTGGGACTTGGGCATTGAGGTCTGCTTGGAGACAAGCTTGTCTGTCCAGCCCTTAACGATTTGCTATGTATTCAATCAGCTACCCCCATTCAATTAGCTTTTTGATCTCTTTACTTTAGATGCCTGCATTCGTCTGTGTCGTGACCCATACTGATGTGATATTTGTAGTACTTAGATTGGTCCGTGTCCTTTAAAGATTTCTTTATGGGCTTTGCCTTAAACAAAATTGGATTATTCTGTAGGATAATGAAGATGTGTTCAACAGAGGTGTTGAGCTTGGTAAAGAGCCTAGAAGAGTTGGATGGCTTCTTATTTCGGGGGCTGACATCAGAAGTTGGCCTTTAGGTCCTCAACCTCCAGTATTGAGAACTTCTATTTTTTGTAATGTCCATCAAATACAATTGATGTCCTCTGCAACTTTGAGAGCCCAGCTCTTGAAAACTTTTCTCTTCGCACGTGAGTTTGGAGTTGATATCTAGGAATGGAACCATTTCTAGAGATTTTTGTTCTTTCCTCACTGTGACCGTGTAATTTAGCGGAAACGAAGCTCGTAATTGAAGCTTGAAGCTGTTTGTTCTGGTTTATTTTAGTCAACTTTCGGCCATTTAGTTTTCTATCAACAAAGAAAAATTTCTCCCTTTTCTTTATAAAGTACCAACAACCATTAATATCTTTCCCAGGAGAAATGATTCAAGCAAAGCACATTGAATTAATCATTCTTTTTTTTTTCCACTTTCCAGCGCTTGTGCATATTTGGACAGTAGATTTTCTTTTATCCATAACCAAAAATAACTTTCAGAGATGGCCCACTTCAAGCATATCATAGCAAAAAATTATGAACGGTGATCGACGGGTTTGCATTTATAGCTAAATATTTTCTTTTCACCCAAGTGCTCAAACCTTAGTTATGTGCAGTAACTCCATTTCTTGTCTGACACAGCACCCATTATCCTTGAAGCTTTGAGACATTGGTTGGATTTTTGTGTCGTTCTCACAGACAGAGCCATTTTGTTGACATCAAAATTTGTCATTCGAGCTAACAAACAAAGAAGATGATAAATAACGAAATCAGGTTGGATTTGTAGAGAATTTTTGGGAAAGTTTTTGAGTAGATCAAACCCGTTAGAAGGTGTATCATCATCTCCACCTCCAATAGGACGTTTTCCCTCTATCCCCTATGTCTTTGGATGGAAAGAAGGAGATCATGGAGGGTGAAGGATGATGAGCCAAGAGGCTTAAGTTTCTGCCATTTCTTAAGAGTTGTAGAGAGTTTTTGGATAGAGGAGCATTAAAGAGAGAAAAAAGGGTCCCCAGAGAAAGAGAGTTTTCCCCCCATTTTTTATCATTGAGAGATGTATGGGGTTTCATGTGTGTGTCTCAAAGTAGCCCCCACTTAGTTGACAACTTTCTTTAGCTATTAAGTCTTGGGTAATTGCCATCGAATCCTTTTATTTTGTACTTCTTTATTATTTGGTCGACTTCTTTGGCAACATGGTGGAAATGGACCTTTATAATTATTTTGGCTCATTCTTGTCCTCAATCCCACGTGTACTTTGACTTGTCAATCCGTTGATTCTTGACTTGACTTCCTTAGCTTTGACCCATATTTTGGGGTACAACATATGACAAGCCACAAAGATATATATGTCTATAGAGAGGTGGGCCAAAGTGTAAGTGTATTCTCATAGCTCTAAAGATCGGTTCCCTCTACATGAAAAATTCTACATCTGTCCACGAGCATGCTCCAACTCCCAGCTTGCATGGCCAATAACTTGCGTTCAATTACTACAAGATTGGAGGAAAAGGGAGTGAGTACAAAGTACTCAGTGAATAACAAGAAGTATTAGCTTATACAAAATAATGTAAGAGAAATCGCTATTATGGACAAAGAAAATCATTTTTATGCACAAGTCGTAGCACATAGTAAGGCAAAACAGGTAGATAGCACCACTAGCGATGCACAAAAGCAAGAAACAATAATTTATCCAAAGTAATTGTGCACAATCAGGTATCGAATGTCAAAACAACTTGAGGAAAACATGAGTTTTGAAAAGGGAGAGCGCATGTTAGTCACTAAAAGAATGCCAAAGCAATTTAAGGAAGTATGAGTTTCGAAAAACGAGAGCTAAGACACGTGTTACTCACCTCTTGATTATTCAAAGATTTCTTGAGTAAAGTTTCCAAATCTTTAAATATATTCTCCAAAGAAATCAACTTATTAGATAGTTTTGAATAGGTTTCTTATTTTGTATTGGGATATAAGAGAGGAAAAGAGAGATAAGAGAGAGATATGGTTGACGAGATAGGGAGATAGCTTATGGAAAGCTTAGGGAAATCTTTTCATTCCATTCCCTATTTATAGGATCCTGATTTAACTATTTTTAATAAATCTTTGAGTTCCGTCAATCACAGCGTGACAAGTGCTGTGTTTGTCACCGTATGTCTGAAGAAGCAACATGGCCAAATGTGGTTCACTCGTTTATTGCTCAAGAAATCTTTATACTTTGTGTTGTCTTGTAATTAAATCTGTACTTGGATTCACTTAATCAAGACCCACATTCTTACTTTGGAGGTCATTGAAGTAATAATCTTTAAATCTTGCAATTCAAGTAGCCGTACGATGAAATTTTAAAGTAATTATTTAATCATTGTCAAAATATCGATTATGTTGTTTAATTTATTGTTAGATTTTTGCGGGACGTTACAATCTACCCCTTTAAAAGAATTTCGTCCTCGAAATTCGCTCTTACCTGAACATAGTTCAAGGTGTACATATATTGCTTCTGTTGTGCACTATTATTTTCTTACTATCAGGAGCATGCGTAGTGCAAGAGTATTAAAAATACCAAAAATCAAATTTATTTTCTCCTTCTTAACATATCTTACCCCAAATATACCATAAATTTACAAAAGTCAAGTTG
>CAVNYN010209823.1:0-58457 GCA_963692815.1 Nyctanthes arbor-tristis
TTTCGTTGGGGGGGGGGGGGTAAAATCTATGACTTTGAATATTTAATATACATCAGTAAAATAATCTGGAATACCATGACTTTTACATTTAAAGAAAATTCAGATTTCAAATTAATCAAATACTTTTCTTGTGGACCATGCAAACATAATTTTTCTTCCCTTATCTAGACATATAATATAAAGGAAAAGTAGTTATAACAATTGACCATATAAAAATTGGAAAATGCTGTTAATGTAAACAAGAATAAATCAAAACGTATGTACGCATGCATGAAGAGTCATACAGTTTCAAAAGAAGCAAGCCCTGCAAGACACTATAAATTGAACTGGCTTTTTGCATTGCAATACACATTCTTCAGCCTTAATGATCATTTAATTGTAACAAATGATGAAAACTCCAAGCATTTCTTCCCTATTATTTTCTCTTCTTATAATCTTTTCTTGTTCATACGCAGCTTCTGCTAATGATCATGATCATGATGGTTTTCTTCAATGTTTGTCCCTTCAATCAAACAATAACGCCTCCATTTCTTACACCCCAAACAATGTTTCCTATTCTTCCATCCTAAATTTCTCAATACAAAACCTTCGATTCACATCAGAGACAACACCTAAACCATTAGTCATTGTTACGCCAGTTCATGAATCCCAGATTCAACCCGTTGTATACTGTGCCAAAGAGAATGGAATGCAAATACGGGTCCGAAGTGGTGGCCATGACTTTGAAGGACTTTCGTATGTATCACATGTCCCTTTTGTCATCCTTGATCTTTTCAACTTACGGGAGATAATTGTCGATGCTGAAAACAAAACTGCATGGGTTCAAGCTGGTTCAACAATCGGAGAACTCTACTATAGAATTGCAGAGCGAAGTCCCACGCTAGGGTTCCCTGCTGGGATTTGCCCTACTGTGGGAGTTGGTGGGCATTTCAGTGGAGGAGGGTATGGTGCATTGTTTAGAAAATATGGACTTGCGGCAGATAATGTAATTGACGCTCGCATAGTTGACGTGAATGGAAGAATTCTCGATAGAACTTCCATGGGCGAAGATCTCTTTTGGGCTATAAGAGGAGGTGGAGGTGCCAGTTTTGGAGTCATTCTTGCTTGGAAAATACAGTTGGTTGATGTTCCACAAAGAGTCACTGTATTTACGGTCGCTAGGACTTTAGAACAAAATGCAACAGATATTGTTGACCGATGGCAATATGTTGCACCCAAATTTGATGAAAATTTGTTCACTATAGTCCGAATAAGAAGGGTTGAATATTCAAGTCAAGAAGATCACGATCGGGAAACAATACAGGCTACATTCCAATCATTGTTCCTTGGTGGTGTTGATACATTGCTTCCTTTGATGCAGCAAAACTTCTCAGAGCTGGGTTTGCGGAGAGAGGATTGCACCGAAATGAGTTGGATAGAATCAGTCCTATATTTTGCAGGGTTTCCCATAGAATCTCGCGATGTATTACTGAATAGGACTCAGCCAAATGTAAGGTACTTCAAAGCAAAATCGGACTATGTTGAGAAACCTATTTCTCAAAATGGACTTGAAGGGATTTGGAAACTGTTTTTTGAAGATGAAGCCGAAGAAGCTGAGATGGTCTTGATCCCATATGGTGGAAGAATGGATGAGATCCCAGAATCAGCAATTCCCTTTCCTCACAGGGCCGGGAATTTGTTTAAAATCGTGCATATAGTGTACTGGGAAGAAGAGGAAGCAGATGAAACAGAAAAGTACATCAGTTGGAGTAGAAAATTTTACAGGTACATGGCACCTTATGTTTCCCAGCACCCAAGAGCTGCATATCTTAACTACAGAGATCTTGATATCGGAGTTAACAACAAGCTCGGAAACACAAGCTACACACAAGCTAGCATTTGGGGAATCAAATATTTCAAGAACAATTTCAACAGATTGGTCCAGGTGAAAACCAAGGTTGACCCTTCCAATTTCTTCCGTAATGAACAAAGTATTCCGATCCTCCCCTCCTCGTGGAACAAGAATGGCAAATAAGAACTGAAATATTCTGATACGAGTTGTTTGTTTGTTGATTGGCTTTTATTAGTGTGATTATTATTATTAGCAATTAGGATATATTACATAATAATAATAATAATAACAATAATAATAATAATAAAAAATCGATGGATGTCGTTTGTGTTTAATAAAGATTGTTTGTGATTTGATTAATTAATTAATAAAATAAAAGTACACCCTTCTTTCTTTCTTCTTTTTATTTTATTATTATTTTCATTTTTTTCATACTCCTCAAATTACAATTTTTTGTGGTGTCCTAAATTCATATGTATATAGATTTTGTACATTTTATATATACAAATAGCACTTCTCAATTCTAATATATGTGAAGCAGTGCCAATTGTCGCTCTCGTGACATCGTAATTGATGGACCTATTTTTACTGAATACTAAATTTTGGGCTAATAGTTAGTACAAATCAGATATAGGGTTCTTTACTTAAAAAGGTCCTTTTTTGATGTGTCTTGCACGAACACCCCTAAATTGAAACTAATTTAAAAAATGTCATTTTCTATTTCAAAACTACCCTAGCCCAATTTTAATTAAAATTTAGTTCTTTATTAATTTTAAATTTTAAGTATTAATTTATTACGAATAATAATTATTATAAATAATAATTATTATAATTACTCATCACCCTTATCACAATTGCTGCCACCACTTTTGACTGCCACTAGTAAACTACGATCACCGAAAACCCCCGCGGCGGCCGCCACCTCCACAACTTAATTAATAAAAAAAGGAAAAAGGAAAAATAACGTTTAAAAAATAATGTTATCAAAAACCAAGGGAAGATTTAAATTTTGACAATATTTTTCCCGTGTGAAAATTATGCTAACTATGGGATTGCAATGTTATCATCGGAAAAATAATATGGTAACAAAGATTTAAAAAAAAAAACTATCAGATTGCAATGTTACCACCGGGAAAAATATTATGATAACAAAGTGTTAAAAAAATAACAACGTTGTTACCATTGGTGCAATGTTATCACTATGAAAATACAATGATAACAAAAGTAACAAGCTGATAATTAGAAAGGAAAAAGAAGAAAGAAAAGTCAGTTCTACCCGGGAAATAAAGTTTCGTGGTAACAACTCGCAACTATGATAACAATCACAAATCACACAGTATCAAAAAAATTTAGATTTATAGAATATAATAATGGTAACAAGACGCAAAGATGGGTAAAACTCTTACAATGACAAAAAAAAAAAAAAAAAGCAAAAGCACTATGTGTGAATGATGGAACATGTTCAGAGTTTTGAATTGAGAATAAAGGGATTGCAATCTGCTGTGAAATTTTAAAAAAATTATAAAATAAAATAAAAAATAAAAAAGGAAAATTTAGCATATTCGCTCAGTGTGAAAATGCAAATAAAAAAAGAAAAAAAATAGAGATTTAGCCGCCGAAAACATTCCAGTGGCAACAACAGCCTGCTTTCAACTGTACCCATGTCCGCTTTGGACTACAATTTTATTCAACAGGTCGTAGGCTCATGGCCATTATTCAAGACGACGATGGCACCATCTCTATTCCTGCCAATCCACCATCTCCACCACTTCAACCGCTCCCATCACCCCAATCATAAAATCAATTGCTGCAAGTCACAATCAACCAGATCGGAACAGCCCACACCTATCTTTACTGTCGGCCACAAAACCAAACTTAACCCAATTCATTATTAAGCACAACAATGGCGGTAGATCAATTGTGGAAACTATGGGCTTGCCGGGTTTGTGGTTGTTGTGGATAGGTTGTCTCAACAACTAGCAATTTCCAATTTAGACTATAATTTCTCTTGCCCCTATTCCCAATGAGACTGCACAACATACCCTTTCTGTTATGCCAAAATTTGAAAATTAAAAATCCATCATCAAAAACTCTGCAGTGTTTACCCTTTTTTGCTATGGGTGAATTCAAAAGTCAAGAAACTGAATATTGTACTCTGCTTTTCGATTTGTATCGATTTTGTGCCAGATTCTCAAATGATGCAGCAATGGGAGGCGCGTGGCATGTTAGGTGGTTGGAGCGGCGGAAGGTGGGGTAGATTACGGAGATGGGAGCAGCGGCTAATGGCAGTGGTGGGGCGTGGCTACGACGGGGGTTGTCGTGTTTGAGATAGTGTTATATATAGTTATTTACACCACTACACCTAGCAGAGGCAGGTGGTGCCGCGGCAGCAACAGGGTGAAGGGGGTTGTGGTGTTTTTACATCCAGCGTTTTATATATTGTATATACACCTATATATAATCTAGGGTATAAAGAATACATGAAGATTAAAACTAATCGCAATGATTTATTAAAATAAAATAATTAATGGCATAAAAGTAATGCAATTGGGTATAATTAAAAATAGTTTGATGTCATGGTGTAGAAAAGATATGAATAAAAAAAGAGGTATAGAATCTTTAATTTCCTCTCAGATATATTCTATATAAAAAGCACACGTACACATATATTCCGTGAGAATTATTTCACTTTTATACATACAGAAATTCTAAAAAAGAAGCAAATATAGCAGATATAATTATAAACCTATAATTATGACAAACCCGGTCGTTATCAACGTACATCTCATACACAAATATATATAATTATCAAACTTTCACTCCCCGTCATATTTTTTTTTTTTAATTGGAAGCAAAGGTAGTTGTTCATCTTTTCACTCACAATATGATGAGAACTCGTAAAGTTGTAATGAGCAAAAATTTGTGAACCGACCAAAGGTTAATTTGTTACAAAAGTTAACAAAATGACGGTGGAGATTGAAACTTAGGCCAAAACGGAAAAATGTCCAGTACTCCAAGACTACTCAACACTCAGTACTCCTGACCAATCAGGGACTTACATGTGAGATTCAGGACCCAAATTAAATAACAAATTAGAGCCCTTGAATCCATATGTAAATCTCTGATTGGTCAAGAGTACCAAGTTCAATACTCCTAGAGTACTAGAGACTTTTTCCCGGCCAGAACTTAGGTATATTAAAACCTAAATCCGATTGATAAGGAAACAAAGCCCTTGAACCCTTATTATCCAATATGATGTGGCAACAAAAACCTTTGATTAATTAGATCGAACATGGAATTGGTAACATCTTGTAAAATTCGAAAAGTTCAACGAAGAATAATGGAAGAAAAGACTGATTAAAGATGAAATCATGAAAAAAACCTAACTTAAACTAGGGAACGATTATATATTTGTTTGGCAAAAAAAAAAAATGAAACAAACAATTATATATTTATTGGAAAAGAAGAAAATTAAAATAAAGAACAGGAAATTGTAATTGGCCTTCGATCCGCACAGCCTGGTTCTTGGCAGTCCATACTGCCGTATGGAGTATTTATGTGCAGCCGGATGAAAGTGTGTTGCCTTCTCTCAAACGGAAACCCATGCGGCCGCTTGGTTGTTTTCATGTTTCCATTTCTTCAAAAATCATGCCTCCAGTCTGTTTTAATTGGAAGCTGATGTTCATATTGGCAGCCAAAGTTTCCTGTTTAGTAATTTGACCTTCAAACCTGTAATTCTCATCCAATTAAGGCGATTGTCTTTGGTCCCTCGTCATCCAATTCAAGTCCAAAACTCGACATCATTTGCCTAAGCCTGAGGCTATAATTTTTGAACAAGCCCCATCATCGCCCCTTAGATCTCCTTTGCCCTCAACTTTGTAATTGGACCTTCCGCTCCAATTGAATCAAGTGCACAGTTTTACTTATTTTTGTTATGAGTTATTAAGTTAATTGTATTGGTTCATTACTATAAAATTACTAGATTCATACCAGTGCGTCGCATGGGGAAAAGCCATCTCAGATTATATACGAAATCTTAATAAACTGTGATTAGCCATATACGGTTTTATATTGTCGTAATATGATGCAGGTATTTCCAGGCTTTCGTATTTCTACGTTTATCGTCCCTAACCTTTAGAAATTGATATTTGTACCACCAATCCTCACATTTTTAGCCCTATTTACCCTTTTTAACTAAAAAATTTCTTTAATCCCTCTAATTTCTAACTAAATAATTTAGTAGATTAAAAATAAATAAAAACACAATAATAAGGTGATTTGGTTGGGTTCTTTAAAAAAAAAAAAAAAAAGTAGAATCAAATAAAAAACAAGGCAAAAAAATTCAATATCAATAAAAAATTTTGGCACTCATATAAGTGCGATTATGGTACCTATATGGTTCATGTGCTCCCATGTATCCATGCCATGTAGCTTCACGCATCCACTTGATTTGCATATGTGCAATTATATAGAACATATAAAGAAATCTATAAGGGTGTTAGAAGATTATTGTAATGTTCATAAGCTTGTTTATTTATTTTTATTTACTTATTATTTATTGCTTTTGTTGTTAATTAAAGTTGGAGGGCATTATAGTGCATTTTGGTCCAAAAGGATAGATAGCGCCAAAAAAGATGAGAATTGAGGATAAAAATACTAATTTCTGAAGGTTAGAGACGAGAAACATAGAAATATAAAAGGTTTGGGTTATATAGTGCTAATTAGCCAAAGATTCTATATGCACGAACCTTTCATTTATAATTTCAAAAACCATTAGTTCAATATTATTTCATTAATAATATATGAATTAATATGAAGATTTTTTTTTACATAGTGGAAAAAAACAAAAATAAAAATGAAGATATGTATAGACATAAAAAATAACATAAAGTCAAATGGAGAGAATATATTCATTTAATATACGTCATTGAGAAATTGCAACTCCATTACATTACATTTATAATACTCCAAAAAAATTTTGAAACCATATACACGACCAAAGCTAATACATTTAAAATAATTACAAAACTTATAATAACTATTTAAAATACGAACCATTACGAACAACATAAAAAATTCTAAACTGCTGATACTATAAAAATATACAAAACTTGATTATTCTATTTATTTATAAAGATATTAACGACTAAGTATCTAACGTGCACTCATCAGCTTCCAAACCAATTACATCTTGCTCATCAATCTATTCCTTACATATATATACCTGCTTTATATCCAATCACATTTTGTTCATCAATCTATTCTTTGCCTTATATCCATACTATAATGAACTAAACTAATGACCTTCATTTTCGTCAAGTGGTCTGTCGTGAACATTAGAAATCACAGAAGACATAGTCAATTTCTTCATTTTCTCGGCCCAATAACACTTTTTACAACATATGTCAATTCAATTCTATCATCTATTAGAAGCAAAATAAGAATTGGAAGCACTTATTAAATAAGCAAATAAAATTAAATCACTACATTACATGTATTATTACAAATATTATCATAAAATACATATCAAAATACAGCAAAGCCTTTATATTTATATGCATCATAAAATATTTTCAAGAAATTCAATAATTGTACTTAGGTTACTGTAAATTAATTTAATTTAAATAAACAAAATAATAGTTAATCATTTCACAATGTTGACCCTTTAAGTCATATAAAATTTTACCTTATAATATATTTCATTATAAATTTGAAGCTACTCACAAGAAACACTCAAAAACCCACTCATTAGAATTAATTTATATATAATGAGGCTAAAAAAAATAAAATAGAACAATTAAACAAAGTTGATCTAGACTTATAAAAGTTTATCACAGAGAAATCTTAGATATCGTTTCGATTGTGCATATCTTAATTTGATTGCCCTTTTTTTTTTGAAAGGGATATTTCATTAATATCGTAAATCAAAGTGCACCTTCTCTTACCCAAGGTGAGATAAAGAGAGGAGCACAGTCAGTCCAAACAATATTACAATCCAAAGTTAATGCAAAAGCGGCAATGTTGTGGGCTATTTGATTCCTATTTCTAGGAATATAATAGCATGAGCCACAATTCCCTCTAACAAGTAAGCTCCGAATCTCATGAAATAAACAAGCAAGCAGGTTAAAAGGCTTCTCGTGTATTAAGCCACTTATCACGAGCTAGGCGTCCATCTCCACCTTTGCCGCTCTTCAGCCCCGCTCCATCGCAATCCGCA
This sequence comes from Nyctanthes arbor-tristis, assembly GCA_963692815.1. NCBI lineage: Eukaryota > Viridiplantae > Streptophyta > Magnoliopsida > Lamiales > Oleaceae > Nyctanthes > Nyctanthes arbor-tristis. The sequence continues at coordinate 8,049 of CAVNYN010209823.1, forward strand.
TTCCTTCCTTCACTGCCCAAGCCTCAACTACAACCGACTCCATCACCCCACACCGACGCCATGCAAATCCCCTTTGGAAACATCCATCCGTGTCAAGAAAGGCACCCCCAAGAGCAACCCATCTATCCGAGTTAATTGCCGCATCCATAAAGAGGATGAGGCATTCATTGCAGCCCCTATTGTTTCTCCATGTTATCCCCTCCCCAGTGTCTAATTCGTTGCTCTCAGGTTGTTCAAAGGCCCTCACTTTTTAGTAGGACTCAAGCTGAAATAAGCATCGAGTCCGCCGCAAAATTGACGTCAACTGGCCTTCCTCCGTGAGCTAATTGGTTCTGGTTGTTCCACACACTCCATGCTCCCATGCATAAAATCTCCAGTGTTTTAGACGGTACCTTTATATGGAGACTCCATAGAAACAGTCCAAACTCAAGCTCACTCCCATATAACACAGCTGGCCTGATATACTCCTAACACTCCAACGTTCTCCACAGTTGCATGACCCAAGAGCATTGAAAAAAAAAAACATGTAAGCCTGACTCCCAAGCTCCGCAATGTATGCATTGGCCATCCACTCTTATGTTCCTCCGCACCAACTTACAGTTGGTAGGTATTGCATCCCTCAAAAGGCACCAAAGAAATTGTCGAACTCTTGGCATAATATTAAGATGCCAAATTTTATTCCATTGCTCGTTCCATGCCATGCTATTGCCCACTTCACGGTCTGGGCCTGATTCCTCCACAAAATGGTATCCGCTTCTCATATTGTAAACCCAATTGATGGAGTGGTTCTAAGGAGATCATTTCGAAGGCCACTCCCCAATGGTACTGCTAGGATACGAGTAGCATCAACTGGCCAAAATAGATTTGTGATTTTCCCTTCATCCAAGCCACCCGTCTCATCCAACAGTTCTTGAATCTTCTCTAGCCTCAATTTGCGGTGTGAATGGCGTCAATTGATTGTTCCCTGGCATCCAACTATCCTCCCAAATCTGTACATCTTCACCGTCCCCTTTTCTCCACTGCAAACCCTTCAATAATTCCTTTCCCTCCAAAGAAAACTTTCCCACAAGTAAGAACATCCCGATTTTGAAGTAGCTTTTAGGATGTCCGTACTTGGGAAATACTTCTCTTTTAAGATTCTTCTAGCCATTGAGTCGGGGTTATAATATAGGCAACATATTATTTTGCAAAAAGGCTTCTGTTTAAGTTATTCAGGCGCATAAACCCCTTCTCCCCAATCTTCTTTACTTTACACAGCGAACCCCAGCTTACCCATGCCATTTTCCTCTTATCCCCCGTCGAGCCCCACCAGAAATTTGTTACAAGGCTGCGTATATCATCACATAAACTCGCCGGTAACCAGAAAAGGCCCATTATATACGTAGGGATCACTTGCAAGACTGCCTTCACCATAACCTCCCTCTCTAGTGTTGAAAAGAATTCCCTCTTCCAAGAAAGGATTCGGCTTCTGATTTTCTCCTTTAGCATAGCAAAAGTTGCCTTCTTATTCTTAACAACCGCCGAAGGTAACCCTAAGTATTTATCAAGTTAGCGTAACACATCAAGCCCCAATAAATCCGCTGGTAGCCGTCTTTGGTTCATATTAACATTAGGGGAAAAGGTGATAGAAGTCTTATCCATATTCACCTTTTTCCTGATGCCCAGCCGTATTGACCAATAATTTCTATAATTGTGATAGCATCCTCAGTATTTTCCCTGGAAAATAAGACGTAGTCATCTACAAAGATGAGATGGCTCACAACCCGCCCATTACAAGAGCATTTCATACCTCTCAAACCGCCATCTACGTTAGCCACCCTGATCAAGGAGGAAAAGCCTCGGCACACATGATGAAGAGATAAGGCAAGAGCTGGTAGCCCTATCCTAGCCCCCTAGATGGCTTAACCGAACCTCTAAAACTTTTATTCAACTTGAAAGCACACTCTATCTAACAAATACAGTCCATTACCAAATGAATCCAGATAGGAGGAAACCCCATCTTATTCATCATTGCTACAACAAAAGGCAACTCAACCCGGTCAGAGGCTTTACTCATATCAAGCTTGAGGGACAAAAACCCTTTATTGCCATTATTCCTCTTCTCCATCAAGTGCAGCACCTCAAAGGCAGCAATAGCATTGTCTATGATCAATCACCCCGGTACAAAGGCACTCTGATTGGTAGAAATCAGCGATAAGAATACCTGTTTGAGTCTAAGGGCCAAACACTTGGCAATAAGCTTATAAATTACATTACAATGTACAATGGGCCTATACTAAAAAATTAATTTAGGGGACCCTTTTTAGGGATCAATACAATAGCAGTCTTACTTATAGACCTAACAGAGCATCCATCATTTAAAACTTAAAGGTAAGAAAGAGAGATAGGTCCTTTAATTTCCTCCCAGTGATGCTAGTAGAAATAAGCATGAGCTCTCATCCTAAAGATTGCTGTTGTCGCCTCTTCCACTGTGAAAGGGACGGTCAACATATGTAAATCATCATGTGTAAGTGCCGTATCGATACTCTGACTCCCTGCTTCTAAATCATTCTCTAATGGGCTGCTATTTGTGAACAAGTTATCATAGAAAGACTCAATATGTTGCACTAATTCTTCCTCATCCGTAATGCACACACCATCCTCCCTTTCAATCTCTTAGTAGCATTCTGTCTTTTCCTCTCAGTGGCTTAGGAATGGAAAAATTTTGTATTACTATCGCCATCCCGTAGCCAATCCACCCGAGACCTCTTCCTGCAATGGCTTTCTTCTCGTCAGCTCAAAGTTTCAATCTCCCCCTTAATCTCCCTGATGTCATCCATGCGTTCTCCCATATCCTCACCACTAAGTAACCCATTCCCTACTTTTTCCAAATCCCGGACCCTCCTTTGGTTCCCAAAAAATTTTTTCTCAACCCAACTCTGAAGCTTTACACTACATTGCCCTAAATTTCTTCCAATGAACCCCATAGGATTAGCCTGCTTCTTCAAAGATCCCTAGTCCGCCATAGCCCTAGCCTCTACTTCCTCATACCCTTCATCTCATGGCCAATATGGCTTGAAACGGAAAGGCCTCTCCTGACGTCCCTTCTTTTCATCTAACTTCCCACTATCCCATAAAATAATAGGCCAATTGTCCGACCTACTGTAAGCTAAGTTCTCTACCACCGCTAAGGGGAATAGAGCTCTCTATTCATTTGTGCAAACAGCCCTGTCCAGGCGAGCTTCATTATTGTTCCCACCCCTGCTTCCATTCTTCCATATCATAGCTGGACCACAATAGCCCACTTTACCCAATCCACATGCCTCAAGCCCCGTCTGAAAATCCTCCATCACTTGAAGAGTCCTCATTTTAGTCCATATTCGTTCCTGTATAGAAATATTCTCATTAAAATCCCCTATGCACAGCCATGCTTGCTTCCTTCCGTCCTAACGTCTGTGAAGTAGTTCCCAAGAGAGTCTCCGATATGATAGCTTTGGACTACCATAAAACCCAGTCACCCTTCAATTCCTTCTATCTTGCTCACTGACTAATGCACCAATATGCCCCGCAGAGTATTACTGGATACGCACATCCAACTCATCCGACCATAACATCATCAATCTACTACTACGTCTAACATTATCAACCAAAAAGTTAGTACTAGACCCCAAAGAGTATGGGTTCTGCCGGTTTGCCAGATAGCCTAGTCTTGGACAGAAAGACTAAACTACGAGAGTTCGTGTGTATTAATCCACGCAGTGCAGATAATGTACCGGAGTTCCCTAACCCCCGAATGTCTGAACTTAGGATACTCATTGCATTCGACGGTGGCCCTACTGAGCAGGATTCGCCGATTCGTCAATAGTTTCAATATCATCCTCCTCAACACCCTCCATATCACCTCTCCCTCTATCCACATCCACTCTACCCCTCTTCCCTCCTCTGCCTACCTGAAAAAGTGAAGCAGGTAACTTCATCTTGTTTGGACTCCTTCTCCTTCCGGCACTCTCTAACCCTCTCTCCCTCTCAAGTGTTTAAATGGCGTCCCCATCACTACTTCCTAATTAGTTTTTGGTCTCTTCTTCCACCATTTTTTCCCCTTACCAGCAACCTTCTTCCCCTTATCTATCTACTCACCCGTCCCCTCTTTAACCACTCGAACACATACTCTCTCGGGTCTACCTATCACCTTCGACCCTCACCACTCTAATCTCCTCCAACCGATCAGTCCCTATGATCCCCATTAATGATTCTGCATCTACCATTAGCTCTCCTTTTAACCTCTCCAGCGCCTCATTGAAAACACCTTCGTGAGGCCCAGCTGGTCCCCTCTCTGTCCCACCCACCGATCATATCTGAGATGACCTAGACACAGTAACAGCCCCCCCCACGAATGCCGAACCTTAATACTTCCACTTCCCGCCCTATCTTGTCTAGTGGTCGTGGAACCTCCAACTTGTAACTGACGCATCGGCATGGAATATTTCATCCAGTCCCCATATTTGCAATCCTCTCGTCTCGCATTCTGCCGTTCTTCCATGCCACACCCATGAAGCCTATACCCAATTACCCCACAAAAAAAAAACAACCTCTATGTCCCCATAGCCTCCAAGTAAACTCATATCCCACTCTTCAGCGGTTGGTTAACGTCCAATCGAACCCTAACGCTAGGCATTGTGCACTCAACATCCATCTATTCCATCACCCCAATTTGCTGGGCAATACTCTATATGATTGCCTTCGACATGCACACTGAAGGCAAATTAACGACATGCACCCAAAACTGCAAACTGTTGAAAGCCAAATAAAAATTTTAGTCGCCAGTATCTCCAACATCCGCAGGGCTTTGAATCGATACAATCTGGTTGCTATGCAGCCATGGACCCCCCATCATCACTCTACGTTTATCCTCAGCCGAGCCAAAATATATGATAAACACATTGGCCGCTCCATTCTGCTCGAACCGGAAGCTCTTGAAACTTGCCAAATATTCCGCAACACTAGCTCCAGGCCATCTTTATTGACGGGTTTAGATCCTAATACCTTCCCCATAACCATCAACCGTGTGGACTCCAACCCTTCATCATATGCATCTTGAGCAATTCGGGCCATCCTCGTCAAGACTCAATTGTTCACGAAGCTTATGAACTTTCTCCACAACCATTCCTATCACTCGTAAAACCACAAGAAACCCTAAAAAAGACTATAGCCACACAAGGTGGGAAAGGAACCCCAATTCGCCTCTTTAGAGAGATAGAATAGGGCAACAATAACCGATTATTGCCATTTGTTATTAGTATACGATGTTTAAGTTTTCCTCAATTGATTAAAAAAATTAATTGAGTATATATACAAAAAGAACCAAATCTTATGAATAACCAAATGTTATGAAAGAACTAAATATTATGCCTAACCAAAGAGACTGAATAAGAAAAGCCAAATCTTTATGCATATAGTATGAAATTTCATATTTGGTTCAATTTCTTCCTATCGAAAAGAAAGCAATTTCAAATTATTTTATAGATTATGAAATATTTAGGGTAACCTCTAAATACGTGGTTATCCACTTAAATTCTTAGGTGCAACTGATCCGGTTTTGAAATTAATTGTCTTATATATATTGTATATATAAATTGTGAAGTTGATAAGTATCAAGTAATATTCTATTTCCAGTTTTAAATTTTATAATTATCACATTGTTATATATATTAATTAATAATACAGAAAATCCAGAATATCACACGGGTTACCATAATAGGAAATAAAATGTCTAAAAAACCCAATTTAACAAAATTTTTATGGGAAAATTGCGGTACAAAAGTACGGCAGACTTATTTCTTTTAATATATATATATATATAGATTTGTAGTGGGATTATAATGTGGTGTGGTAATTAAATCTTATAGTGATAATATAACTACCCGGTCCCTATTCCTTACTCTTTTTTCTTTAATAACCCTTTCTAAATAAAAGCAAAAAGAATTAATAATAATAAAAAAAAGGAAAAGAGAAAATATTTTTTTTTTTACCCTACATATTTAACTAGTTATCCACCACCTCCAAGTCACAACTCTGTCAAAAATGATAAATTTTAGCCATCATTTCTGGCAACAAAAAAGAATATGACATGCTGCTACTTCTTGCAATGTTATCAGAAATGGCAGGAAAAAGAAAAGCATCTCCAAAAAAGAAAAATGTTGAAGGTATTTGCCATTTCGGGTCAAGTTGGATATGAGTAGAATAGGTAGCTAGCTGGGTAGGTAGGAAAAAAATAATTTTTTTATTTTTTATTATTTTTTAGATTTTTTTGTTTTTATCTAAAAACTAGGCAAAAATGTTTTAAGAGACCTTATGAGTGAATTTACGAGAGTTTGGGACCCTTGGTATTGAAAAACATATTAGGGACCCAACTAATAGAAAGTGCAAAGGTTGAAAATCATATGTAAATTGACACATGATATATGGTTTATTGATAACGTGGAATTTAGGTTAAGATTTTTTCTATGTTGATGGAGAGGACACCCACTTGTATTTATAAAGCAGTTGTTGGGGGTAATTATATTCCCACCACACTTTTTATTCTCCATACCCAATTTTTTTATTTATTTCGGGGGTGTCGTCAATATAGAATTATATGAATTTTTTAGGACTTATTGGTTCTCATGTATTTTAATAGAACTCCACAGAATTCTTGAGATTATAATGAAATCCTATCTCAGAGAATTTGGTGGACTTCAGTGGAATTTGTTGAATTTAAGGGGTATTCTCAATATATGGAATTAATGAATTCTACATTTTGTAATGTTCTGATTTGTTATTTGGTATACAAGAAAATAACATAAATACGAACTATTTGTTAAAAAAAAAAAAAAGAACTGTTTTTACTTTTGTTCAGGCAAATTATGTCGTTGTAAAATGATTTAAGAATATATTAGTGTCGTGTTGATCTCTGAATTTAAACGTTAAACAACCTTGCTCTTTTATTTATTTATTAATTTTTTTTTTAAACTTGAACTTTGAGATAGAAGTTAAAAAAGTTAAACATTAGTTCCCCCCACTCCCCAACCCCCCGGAAAAAAAAAAAACAAGTAAAAATATTCAAACTTATGTCTTAAAAGGGTAAAACTTGTAACCCTGCTTCTCGTTGAAAGGAAAGAAAATTTGAATGATAATGCCCCATCTTAGACATATAATGCCCCCATCTTAGACATTTGGTTATTGATTTTACACAAGTTGAATATGATGTGATTTTCCAAAAAATTGAGTAGCCAAAAATAATAATAATAAATTTTCATCAATATGGACTTTTTCTTTAAAAATTATGAAATTATTAACCATTGTTTTGTGCAATTTGAATTTTTTTGTACAATTTGGGGAACTTTAAGAAGGGACATAAACTCAAACATAAGATCTCGTCTTGGTAAAGACTGCTCTTTATTATTTGATATAATTATTTAAAAATATGGAGCTAAGAAAAAAAATGTGTTTCATCAATTTATAATTATAAATTTTATTTGATTATTATTTAGGTTTAGAAGAATTTTATCAAACCCTTAAGAATCTAAGGGTGGGAGGTTGAATTTTGGTAAGAAAGTTGCAAGTGTTTTTTAAAAGTTAAGATCAATAGAAATCCTTTGAAATCCATTATTTAATAAAATCCACCAAAATCCATAAACAATTGAGGACATCAGATTTTCATAGAATCTGCAGAATTCTAAATTGAAGACTGTGGATTTGTATAGAATCTGCAAAATTCTAAATTAAGGACACCTGTAATTGTATGGGTCTTTAACATCCATCAAATTCTATATTGAGGACACATCCTTAAACACTTTATAAACTTACATCAATAACCTTAGTTTAATATTTTTGACATGTTTTTTCTCTTTCCTTTTTTCTCATTGTACAACACAATCTTTAATTTTTTTAGTCCTTTCCCCCCCTTCTGTCCTTTTTGGTTTACCTGATTCCACAATTTCGTTTTCTTTATTTGTGGCTATATTTAATTTAATACTTTAAAATTTGGAATTATAGCATTATTCTTATTCCATTTCTTTTATTTCTGCCATCAATTTTTTTCCTCCAACTGGTTAGAAAATTTCACTTAACCATCATTTTTAGGGTTATATTCGCTTCAAAATAAAAATAAAATTGTTTTTTTTTTTTTTTTGAAAAAAGGGTGCAATACAAAGACTTCCCAAAAAACACAATTGGTTTGTGGTAAATTGAGATGAATAATATATATATATATACACCTTAATCTGATGCGCCACCTATCAAAGCAAAAGACAAATGGTTAGTAGAATTTGTAAATTGAATAATGTACCAAGAGTCAAAAGATATTAAAAAAAATTGTGACTGCTAAAATTATCCCTATATTAAAAATTAAATGATGCAAATGGTTCCTAACGGCTGTTTTAAGAAGAAAATCCGTCTGGAAGACACCATTTCGAGTTTTCGACACGAAAAGCAAAAATGGAAGGCTAGTTGGACCCAAACTAAAGGCCTTGGAAATTACATGTAAGGTAAACGTCAGAGACCATTTGTGCAAACGGCTCAAAAATATATTTGTGAAGCGTTACATTTTTGTAACCTTTAGGACTTGTTGACATGGACAAAATTTGATTAATTGAAACCCACACGTATATAAGTTATAGTTTCCAAAACCACACCGCGCTAGATTTTTATTAGACGTAGACGAACTTAATTGCTCTCAAATGAAAGCTGATTGATGCAATTATCCAAACTAAATTTTGATGACCTAATTACAGATAGCATTAAAATTTGGTGACTGCAGATTAAATTCATCTCAGTATCCTCCCTTTCGCCCTTTTTTAAAAAAAATAAATAAATAAAACTAAATATTTTTAGAACTTAATATGTAGACGCATTGAGAATGGATCCAAGTTGTTGAGAAGACGTTTTCAAATGATTGAATGAACTACTCGGAAAAATAATGAGTGGATTTATTTATTTATTTGGCAACCAATAATGACTGGATTAAGATGAAGAAAATGATTCTTCTATATTTTTTTTTAAGGTGTAATTTACACCTAACAATCTTTATTTCTCCTTGGTGGTCCTCAACCTTTTAAGAAATTCCCGTTTAAGTCTTTGGCAACGGAAGTCATCAATTTTCTCCATTAAGTTTGGGGCATTTTTAGTAAAATACAAAAAAAGATAAATATTTTAATTTTTCTTAAAAAAAAAAAAGAAAAACTGGGGGAGGAGGACTCCCCCCTTTTACTGTCAAAAATGGCAGCCCCAGCCTGCCATTCTTGAGGAAGACTCACCCCTCTACAGCCTACTGCCATTTTTGGCACCGTTTGGCTGCTGGAAATAGCAACAAAGTGCTGCCATTTCAGCCATCACATAGGCAGGAGTCTCTCCCGATGCTACTGGAAGTGCTGCCATTTCTAGTAGTTAAGCGACTGCCAGAAATGATAACAAACAGCACAACGGGGAAACGCAAAAAGGCTATCGGAAATGGCAGCCAAAAAGGATGAGTTCCCCTCCCCCTCTTTTTCTTTTTTTTTTAAAAATTAAAATGTTTATATTTTATATTTTACAAAAAATGCTCTCAACTTAATAGAGGAAATGGATGACTTCCGCTGCCAGGGACTTGGATGGAGATTTCATAAAAGGTTGAGGATCCACCGAACGAGAAATAAAGTTTGAGGACCCCCTAAAAGAGAAATAAAAATTAGAGACGTGATCTATTAATACGTGAAAAGTTAAGACATTAAGTGTAAATTACTTTTCTTTAAAGACAAGTTGCACTTTTACGTTTTAGTTTAAAAGTGAAAATATTGCCGGTGAGTTCGAACCATCCGACCCCACCTTGAAATCGGCAATTTCTACTGAAAAAAAAAATAATTTTCTCTTTAATTGAATTTCTTAAATATTTCTATCATTATTATGAACTTTCTCATTTCCAGTATAGTTTTCTTCCTTTCCTTCTTCGTTGTTATATTTCTTTTCTTTTGTTTTCTGAAAGCTGTGTAAAAAGGCATTTATTTATTTCTTTATTTTAATTTCTAATTGCGCAGACTCCAAAAGTAAAGAGAAAAAGTCAAAAGAAGGGCTTTTTGCAGTTGGCCTAACTATCTTATAATTATTAGATTAGCCCTCTGCTTTCTCTATTTTTAAAAGATGCACTTTATACAAATACACATGCCATAATAATGTGATAGAAATAACTAATTTAAAAGTGATAAGATAAACAAAAGCATGGACTCCTATTATCTATACAACCATTTTTACATGATTTTGAAAGTCTCTTCCGTCTCCAATACGTTATACAGGGCACGTTCTATGGTGTCTAATTGATTATATAACTGACACTGATTGCACACTATAGGACTTTGATTACATGGCAGACACTCATTGCACACCATAAGGGACCTATAGTGTGCAATGAGTGTCTGTCAAGTAACTCATTAGCCATATGGTATGTAATGAGTGCCTGCTATGTATGTGCAGACACTCATTGCACACCATATGGCTAATGAATTACGTGACATGCACTTATTGCACACCATAGTCTATGGTGTGCAATGAGTATCTGCTATATAACTCATTCGACAACATACATAGTGTTCAATGAACACTATAGAACAACTGTGATATATAGTCAATTCAAAGTGGAAGTATAAAAGAATTATGAAAAATAAATAGAGTACATCGCATGTGTTTTTTTCTTTGTTCTTTTTGGAGTGGGAAGGTATCTTGGACATCATAATCAATTATAAGATCGATCCGTATGCATTTTCAGCCTAGCGCAGCAAATTAAGTTTCACCACTTAATACAATTCCACTTTTAATGTGTCAATCATGATTCTCAAGGTCCATGGTAAAAAATAAATTATGCAATTATCTCTAGTACTAGTATGATCATATTCAGTCTTCAAATGATGCTGTATGGGCAATATATCTACCTGGATAACAAATATTTGTAGTAAGCTGTGCAAACACTCATTCCCCAAACTCGTAATGAAGAAGGTTGTGTGATGGGTTGTTATGCTGCCAAACGGAGTGGAAGACAGGGTATCAAATTAGCTGAACTCTTTGGATTTTTGAAGGACTCCTATTTGCTCAACAACATAATCATAAGCATACTTGAATATAAGCTTTGAGACCGTCGTCGAGGGCCCCAATCAGCAACCAAAAAAAAGTCCCTAAATCAGAAATCCGTTGCTAGAAATTTAAATAGATATATTTTAAGTATGGAATAAAATATATAACAAAGATAGTTAATGGAGGAAAAAATTTAATGTTAAGAATGATTAGATCATTTATTCAATTCACATGATTATTGTATTTATATTTTTAAATATTTAAATATTCTTATAGTAAAAATTTTGCACTATGAGTTTTGGCTTAGGGCCCCAATAAAAGTTTTAGTATAGAGGCTGCTTAGGGCCCACGAAAATGTTCGAACGACACTGGAAATAATCGAAGGATAACATTCGTGGAAACCGATTGTTTCATGCATGTGAATAGCTTGAAGTTCGGTTGTATTAGTGAGATTAACTGGTGTAGCTTTAGTTTTCGTAAAGCGAATAAGAATGCTGACACCATTGCCTCGCATGTGTTGTCGATGGATTTTGCTTGTAACTGGACTAATCGCTGCCCCTGTTCTTGAGCACAGCAGTACATTGCAATATTTAACGAATGCAACATTTTCCTTTAGGGAAAAATATTAATAATAATATCCCATATTGCGCTACTTACGAAATTCTAGAGTAATTTACACCTGACTTCGTCAATATTTCAAACTTTAATCAATGTTGTTTTCAACCTTTATTTCTGGTCTTGTCAGTCCTTAACCTTTACACAAATCTCACCCCAGGTCTCCAATCACGGAATCCGTCTATTTTGACCATTAAATCTTTATTAATGACACTTTTACCCTTATTTATTAACAATTTTTTTCATCTCCCTCTTGAAGGGTTAGGAGATTCGTACTTGGCATTATCACTAGAAGACGTAAAATGGAACACACCATACACCAACAATCCCAAACCCAACTTCATTACTCTGGACGACTCATTTTACTGTAAGTTCTCGAAGTTGTCTCTTGTGACGGTGCTGCTGATGGAGATTCTTGGTAGAAGAGTTGTTTTTACCGTAGATGGTGCATTGGAAAAGGATAATCCATTAGGGAATAGGAAATCGATGGGGAAGGTGAAGGAGATGTGGGTTTTTCCGTATTTTTTCTCCCTTAATTTTTTTGTCAAAAATCTAACTGCTTTACGACTTGCTACTTAGCGCCGCTATGTCTGAACTCATTGACAATGCTAACAGGCTGCAAATAAAAATTTTCAATTCCTGTTTTCTTTCTTTATTTCATAATTTTAATCTCCTGATGGAAAGGTGAAATTTCCAATCTTATCTTTTCAAAAGTTTCAATTGTATCTTTTGATGGCGTACCACTATAAGGTTGGATTCAGTCTCGGTAACATAAAATGTCACACCCCCATTATACCATCCAATATTATTCATTTGCGGAAGCTTTCATTATATATATATATATATATATTCCTTTTATATAAATGAGGGATGTGACGTACCAAATTAACAAGTGGTTTATTTTTAAAAAATTATCACAATATTATTATATAGTTTTATAGTCTCTTCTTTGATTTAAGAAAGCCGAAACAACCTTATAATTAATTACCAAATTTCTTCGTAAAGTTGGAAATACTTGCAAACCTTTCTTGTCATTACTAATATCCAAGATTAGGGTCGGTTTCTTATTGCTTCATTTGCTTTTTATTCACAAATGCTTTGCATAATTATGACTGAGATTACGATGAGATGTAAAGGACACACAACAAGCTATGTTAATAAGTAAATTTTATTGCTTGTCCGGCTGAATTAAGTGATTGGAAAGCCTTCACGTTGAAAAATAGGCTTCCAATCGGTACAAAAGTTTGTCACTTACATACTAAGTATTCTATATATATTTGTATACCTATATTTTGATATGCTTTTATATATATATATATATATTCATGTAGGCATTCATGTAACCATGTGTAGCTATTATCTTTTTGTTAAACTACTATATTAAGAGAAGAACATGGATTTATCCGTCATGAACGTATCACTATAAAGATGGGCGTGGGAATAGGCACAAAAAGATGTTGAGTTCATAAGTTGTTCTTAAATACATTAATAACCATGGAGCATCTCATAATAGCTCCACAAATTGGTCTCCACTACATGCAAAATTCTACTTTCATCTATGGACATACTCTAGTTCTCGGCTTGCCTCTCATAGACCTTGCGATTGAACATCTACAAAATGGTGAGAAATTGAGTGAGTACAACGTATCCAGTGAGTAATATAATCTTTTGATTCACCTCTTTTATACAAGAAATTCCTTTTTAACCATAAGTTCAAGAAAACATAAAATGCACAAACCTTTAATGTACAAGAGGGCCCAATCACTAGTTAAATTACTACCTGTAGCGCATTCATATCATCTTTATTATCCAATGCCAATTCAATCATGGTTATATAGGTTCAAGTGGATCTACATCCAAATCTCGGTTGATCCTTGCTGGAATTTGAAGCAAATTGCAATACAAATACAATGCAGTATACCATACTAAGCATCACCTATTTTGAAATCATTAGATGGCTCCTAATATGGAGAGGGGTAGAGTATCAACTAGTAATTTGAATGCAAGAAATCAATTTTTCTTTACATAACAATGCATCAACATCCATGTTCATCTTAAAACTCATGAATGCTCAAGGGAATCAAAACATTAATTGCTCACCTCGTTATCTTGTTTTTCCAAAGATTCCTTTAATAATCCCAAGCGGAAAAGTACCTTCAAATCCTTGACATTCCTTAATCAAAGTAGTGTTTTTAAGTTGATTCTTCCTATATATGGAAAGAGGTTTTTTTTCAAGTGCAAAGTACGTGTTTTTAGGAGTTCTACTTAGTGTTCTATTGCCCTTTCTATTTATGGACAAATCTCTTAGTCATTTTGGGAAAATTCTTGAGTTTTATCTATGAAAATCAAGTCATTTGTCTCTAAATAATTTTGGAGATAACCAATAGAAATTAGTACAATTGTAAACTTAGGATACTTTTGCCAACATGGACTATTACAAGTGTCTCTTAGTTTTTTTCATGTGATTATTTTCTAAAGTGTACAAGTGGCTTTTTAGGGTTAATTCATTTATTACTCATGGAGCCCTCCTATTTAATGTGATCTTATAATTAGATTATTATATTTTGAGTCGCACTAATCAATGCACGTTTTTATTTTAGGTATTATTTGAGTAATAATCATTTAACCCTATGTTATAACTGATGCAAGATCAAGTAATTATCCCATTATTATCAAAATACCTATCACATTGCTTAATTTATTTTTTGTTAAAATTTGTTGGGATGTTACATAAAAAGTGATATATAGGAATTTATGGGGCAAGGAAGAGAAGCAGTAGAACAAGAAGGAAGGAAATTCTGGAAATATGACATTTTTAATTCTCTCAAGTCAACGTACATTTATAGGAATGAAAAATAACAAACTGAACTAAAAATAATGAAAGCAAGCTGACCGTATCTTTACCAAATCAAAGGCTAATTATTCATTGGACAAAGTATTGAAAACAACTAACTAAATCAAAACAATCTTGGACCAAGTCTTCATGTTTTCATGAATGTGCCTACGTGAATGCATCATTCCCCCTACTCAAAGATCCTTGCCCTCAAGGATAAAATCTGGGTAAGACTTACTAAAACGCCATTGATTCTTCCTGGTTGCATCTTCTATTGGAGCACCTACTCATTTCACCAAAATGTCTGTCTTTGGATGGTATTTCCCATTTTGAACTACCCGTCAATCAAAGACTTTCTCAAGTTGTGGTAGGACGGTTGAAGCTTCTGAGACTCGTGGAAGTTGTGGAGAGGGAGATGTCATACTAGAACCTAAATGTCTTCTTAACAAACTGACATGGAAAACATTATGAATTTGGGAGCTAGGAGGCAGGACTAACTTATATACCAGCGGGCTAATTTTTTCTACAATCTCATAGGGCACAAAATATCACAGACTGAGTTTCACAGACCTTCTAAAAGCCATTGATGTTTGACGGTATGGCTGTAGTTTTAGATACACATAATCCCCGATAGAAAAAGAGACTTTATGCCAATATTGGTTTGTCTGATTCTTCATTCGGTTTTAGGCCACCAGGAGGTTACTGCAGAGATCTTTTAGAATAGTATCTCGGTCTTGTAGGTACTCAGCTATTACTTGCACATGTATTGTTCCTGGAACATAAGTAAGCAAGTTCAGAGGGGGAATTCCATAAACTGGTTCGAAAGGAGTTACCACAGTTGAGGAGTGCATTGATGTATTGTAGCTGAACTTGGCCCAAAGAATCCATACCCACTTCCTTGGCTGCTCCCCTACAAAACATCGAAGGTACTGCACCAATGTGTGATTTACAACCTTGGTTTGTCCATCAATTTGTGGGTGATAACTCGAGCTCATGCACAATTGTGTCCCCTAAATCTTAAACAATGTTTGCCAAAAGGAGCTAATAAACACCTTGCCTCTGTCACTTATGTCTCTGTCTCTGTCTCTGTCATTTATGATGGTGTTTGGAACACTATGGAGTCGAACCACGTTAGAAATAAATTCCTTGGCAACAGTTATAGCAGTAAAAGGGTGCTTCAATGCCACAAACTGAGCATACTTCGTCAACTGATCAACAACAACTATGATCACAGTGTAACCATTAGAAGATGGTAACCCTTCAATGAAGTCCATCAAAACACCGGTCCACATTTCGTGTAGGCACTGGTAACAGCTTTATTAATCCTGCTGGTTTTATAGAATTAGCTTTAAACCTTTAACAAACGTCGCATTTCCTTCACTGTCTTGTGCACATTGGACCAGAGGAAAATGCTTTTTATATGAAAGAAGGTCTTACAAAATCCAAAATGCCCCCCAAAGGGTGAAGAATGACAATCAGATATCGTTATTTGGAGGTGGCTAGCCACCCATCCACCTATACATGGGTGGCCAGCCTCCTCCAAGAGAGAAGGGGGTGGACACCCCATATGGTGGCTGGCCGCCCCTCTCTCCAGCTGGCCGAACGCCCCAGCCGGTTGGCCGGATTCCCGATTGTGCCTGCACCTGCGCTGTGATGAAAACAAGTATAACTTTCTCTATGGAGCTTGGAATTGAGATCTGTAAAAGTTATTGGAATCTTTATTCAACGAGCTTCGATATGGTATGGATTAAGCCTTAAATTTACCTTCAGAAGTCTGACTAGAATTTTATTTAGTTACACTCTAGAGATCAGACCAATGATTTATAGGTGTTCAGGTTGTTTTGATGCTTAAATGACCTAAAACTTATGTTGTGGCAATGAGTAACATAATATAACATGAAATGATAGAGATAATGTGAATGTCGTAAATGAGAGGTAAAGTTGAGGATTTATACAAGTGAGAAAAAAGAAAATTCTAAACTATTATCATATAGCTTAGGATGAAGGTAAGTAACGATTCAACTATAATACAAAACAATAGTATTATGTGCTTCTATGTGACAATGTGAGATATGAATATTCGTCATGCCTGATTGATATACATAATAATTATATGATACCGCATGACCATGAATTAGCAATTTTGGTTGTGGCATATGTGAAAGCATTTGTGCATGATATATTTGGTAGTATTGAGATATGTAATGAGAAAATTATGATGTATGTCATATGCACTCGTTGAGAATGACGATATAATTTGTATGAGTCGTTATTGATGATGGCTATATAGTTATACTGTATTTTGATTGGTCGTCTGAGTATATACAATTCATTTGGGGCAGCGTACCGCTGTGGATGCTGGCAATGCCCGGTTCACCGTTATATACACTGGACGCAGTGTTGGAGGCTCGGCAGCCCACTAATCTAGTATATATGCCGGACGTGGTGTTGAGACCCTACAATTGATATGATTTGGCCAGGCTATTCTTATATATTGGTAAGTCCTTAGCGATGGTCAAGGCATGATAAGTCCTTGGAAACAAGGCATGTGCACGAAGATGATTGGCCTTATTTATTATGAGCTCATGCGGTATACTATATGGGCCCTGTTTGCTCGGTGGTGTGTATAATCACTGTTACACTTAAGCATCATGTACATGTATAGATATGCCGTTACTGAGCATTAGCTTATATAGTTTTGCATTATCGGTGTAACAATGCAAGTAACGAAAAGTAGTCTAAAGGTTATATATGGGAATCCTGCCGTGGCCATTAGATGTTTACTACCAGAGGTACCCTAAAGGTTACAAATATTTTTATCTTAAAATAAATAACAATACCCTATAAAGGTAAAGTATTTTATAAAGGCAGTCTTCAATCTTCTTTGCCTTTATTAAGAAGTGAAATTTATTCATAGTTGAGCTAATATGTCTCTACTAAATTACCTTACAAATATATTTCAACACTTTCATCAAAATAAATTCTATATGTCTTAAATTGTTCTTCGGGAAAATATGTTTTAACTCAACTAGGTTATTATTTATTATCAAAAGAATTTTTATGTACTACAATATTCAAAAAGGCTATTTCTTGAATAATATAGAAATGTTAAAATATCCAAGGGTGTTACATTCATGGTTAGCCTTTTACAGTCAGTCTCTATATGTCTCAGAGTTTCAAGCCATTGCACCCTTAATACCAACTGACAAGCTACAATAGGAAGAACATAGTAGTTTGCAGTAATACAGTGACCCTGAATGGTAATGGTAAGCCCTCGACATTTCCTAGCACATTCAATCTTTTCCTGATTGGCCACGATCACTTGCAGTTTTTTATTCTTAACCACTAGTAATCCAAACTTGGCTACGACAGCTTGATCAATGAAATTATGGATGCTTTCCCCATCGTTTAATACCGTCACATTTTTGTTGTGTAGTTTGCGTATGACGCGGAGTGTTTGTGGGTGCTCCGTTCTTGTAATTGCATGGAAAGATATCTCAGGCATGGTTTCTTCAATATCTAATTCTGGTGTATTGCTGTCATTCTCCTTAATGTCTGAAGCTGGGGTATCTTCTAACATAAATAATTGCGGGATGACCTCGGGTAAATTTCTCATCACAATAATAACATAACCCGTTCTCGCATCATTCTTGTGCCTCTAGATTTGTGATTCGACAGAATGAGGTTGGATTCATGTTTGTAATACGCTGAACAAGTGAGGGACCAAGTACTCCAGCCGCGGGACTTGGGTTGGAAATCACCTTTGGCACCATTGAAATTGGTTGATAGTGAATTGGTTGGTTTAGCTTTTGTTGCAACTGATTGCGTTCTCAATTAGCCTGGGAACTCCTATGGCATCTGCCAATGTACGAGGCCGTTTGATTTCAACATCTAATCGAACATCATCTCAGACTCCCACTATAAAACAGCCAACCAGAAAATGCTCTGGCAAGCCATCAACAAGGTGTGAGAGCCTTTCAAATTCCTTCTGATAAGCTGCTATACTAGAAGTTTGCTTAAGAAAGGTCAGTGCTTCTAATAGAACCTCACAATCAGTTGGTCTAAAACGAAGAAGAACAGAGGTAGACTCATTCTATGTAAGTTGTCCGTGAAATTTCATCAACCAGTGATGCCATTGAAGCGCAATATCTTTCAGATGGAATGACGCGAGATGAACCTGTTGATCATCTGCGATGTTCTTAAAATTGAATTACTATTCTGCTTTCTAGATCTAGCAAGTTGGATCTTCTCCATTAAACCTGGGAAAGGATAATTTCAAGTGTCTGGTGGGGGTCATTTTGGATGGTCTGTAATGTAGATGAAGATGCTCCAGCAGGGGCAAAGGGATTGATCTCAGGTCGGGAACTTGGTGGTTTTTGAGAAGTTCTTAGAGCATTCTTAGAGCATGGAGCTCGGTTAACACTATTTGCAAGGAAGCATGAACTTGGTTGAAATTTGACTCATGGCGAGCTAAAGTTTCTTGGACCTCGTTTCGGAACTCGGCGTTTGTTTTACCCTGAGTATCCATGGTTAGAACCCGCTCTGATACCAATTGATAAGTAGGAATTTATGGGGCAAAGAAGAGTAGTAGAACAAGAAGGAAGGAAATTC
The DNA here is from genome assembly GCA_963692815.1 of Nyctanthes arbor-tristis. NCBI lineage: Eukaryota > Viridiplantae > Streptophyta > Magnoliopsida > Lamiales > Oleaceae > Nyctanthes > Nyctanthes arbor-tristis. Next base: position 27,163 of record CAVNYN010209823.1, read on the forward strand.
TGGAAAATATGACATGCTTTATTCTCCCAATTGCATGTACATTTATAGGAATGAAAAATAACAAACTGAACTAAAAATAACGAAAGCAAGCTGACCGTATCTTTACTAGATCAAAGGCCAATTATTCATTTGACAAAGTATTGAAAACAAGTAACTAAATCTAAATAATCTTGGACCAGATCATGGACCAAGTCTTCATGTTTTCATGCATGTGCCTACATGAATGTATCAAAAAGCTCAAGAATTAGAATAGTTGATTGAAAAAGAAAAATAAAAAATCGCAGCAGATCCACTACCACAACAGCAGTGGCCGTCGTCATTCCGTATGTCTCATTTTTTGCGTTGGAGTTGATGGATTAGGTGGCAGTGAATTTTAAGTTGGGACTGATATATGGGCTAGATACAAAATGGTGACGGGATGCTGTTTGGTGATGGCAAAGAAAAAGTAGCGGATGTGATTTAGATTGGAGAATGAATGATTTGGATTTTGGACGACTACATTGATATTTACGAAGAACAATCTTGAATAGAGGCTGTAATCCGTGGCCTCGTGACTGGAGTTATGTGAGAGAGATGGTGAAGAAGTGGCCAATTGGCTAGGTTCAAGATAGGGATTTGAAAGAATTAATTATCATATAAGGGTAGAAATGCCATTTGATAAGGATTTAACAACTATTATAGACATATTTCGTGATCAAATACCTAAATAGAGACTTGTGTAAAGATTGGGGATCCGCAAGACTAGAAATAAAGGTTGGGGAAGAGATCCATTAAATGTTGAAATATTGGGGACGTTAAGTGTAAATTACCCTAAATTCTTTGAAAGCGTTATATTCACATTTCGTCCCCAACTTTTGAGTTTAGTAAGATTGCGTTCCTAACTTTTTTTTGACCTGTTGAGTCTCTAACCTTTCATACATTAACGTGAAAGGTCATTTTTCACTGATTCCGTCAATATTGCTATTAACTTTCAAGTAAAATTACAGTTCTATCATTTAACTTTTCAATTTAAAAACAAAAAGTTTAAAAATATTAAAAATTTAAAAACAAAAAAAAGAAAACACCCATCCCACCCTCTACTCCACCCCTTCCCACCCAAAAATGGCTTGCCAAAAATGGGTGTTTTCTTTTTTTCATTTTTTTCAAAAATTTTTAATATTTTTAAACCTTTTATTTTCTAAATTAAAAAGTTAAGAGGTATAACGATAATTTTATTAGAAAGCGACAATATTGACAGAATCCATCAAAAAAGACACTTGAGTGAATTTATGAAAGGTTACGGATCTAACAGATCGGAAAAAGTAAAGCTAAAGACCCAATCAACACTAAGGCCAAAAGTTGGGGAAGAAATGTGAAATTAACCCTTTTTGAAATTATTTGTAGTATTATGTAAACAGCGATCATCCCTCTTAATGTTGCCCAGCAGCTACAAAATGACCCACTCTATTTTAAAAAACAACACCACACCACACCACATAAAATAAAAGTAAGTACTCCCACCGTCCCACTGAGATAGCAAGTTCCTTTTTTTTTTTTTTTTACAAAGATTGAAGAAAACTCAATTAATATTATTTGAAATGTAAAATTTAAAAATATTTTACAAATATACCATTTAATTTACTACTTATTTCATTTTTAAAATTTTATTTTATTGATAACCATGCATATTAAATAAGGCTATAAAAGTGAAATAATATTTCAAGTACCCATCAATAAAGAAAGTGGTCTATAATTTAAAACGGACAAAAAAGAAATACAAACCTATCATAGTAGGACGGAGGAGTATATCATACAAAAAACATAAAAAGTCGTCAAAAGTACCATAATCCGTACCATTTTTTAAAGGTACCTAATGGTAGTGTATCAATTTTTTGGGTATTATTATATATTTTTTTGTGTAATTATACAGAAGCATTTTTATTTGACATGAATATGTGTCATATCTTAGTTAGCCATCTTAAATTGGTTGTGTACATACAAGTAGTGGATTTCAAGGCTCACAAGTAGTTAAATGATGACCAACTAAATATGTCACTTATTTATGTTGAATAAATATGTCTCTGTATAATTATTGTATATTTTAATGGAAAATAAAAAACTATTATAGAAGTAACAATTAAATTTTCAGATCTTAGAAACACCTCCCGTTGGTGGATGAATGGTAATATATAGTTAATTGTGAGATTTCTAAGGAACCCATGGCTGGGAGATCGGAACGGTGCCCCAGGAACCAATGAGAGACTGACATGGTGTGTGTCAGGTGAAGCGTCAGTGTATGATTGGAGACTGAGTTCTATAAGGAACCCAGGCTGGTCCATATAATTTACTACATATTTTAGCATATAGATTACGGCCTTAATTATAGCCTTAGTCTATTTTCTTGCTAGGAGCATTCAAATTCAAATATTGTCGCATTAGAGATGCTATATTGTTAGAACATCTTTAATGACCTTGATTGATTTCGGAGTCTAAATTAGAGTTCATGTGGCATTAAAATAAATTTAGTTTGACTCTATTTATTTAGTGGTAATGTTTAATAAATAGAAGGTCAGGATCAAATATCACCTCTAATGTACTTCTATGATTTAAATATCATTGCTAATATGCATTGCATTTCATTGCTAAATGACTGAGTCAATGCGGCCTTCTTGAGAACCATCCGTATTTTCCTTTTTTCCCCCCTTTCCTTTGGGCCTTTCGAGGAGAGCGTAGAGTGGGGGATTGAACCCAACAAACTGGAGATAGAGGCTATATTTGGCCTTTATATGGCTTCTTTATTTCTACGTTAATGAAAATTGTCTCATACATGGTGCACTGTAATTCTAAAGAAACTATTGTAATATTATTTATATCTAGCTTATGTTCTAATCTTTCTAGTGCAAGTAAACGTTACTATTAAGGTTCCCTAAGAGCTAGTTTGGCATTCCACTTTTAAAGAAAAAAATAAGGTGGGTGTAGCTTTATAGGTAAACAAAATTGGTCCATAAGCCTATAACTTGCTAAAAATAAAATTCCAATCAATATAGGCGAAAAATCCGGAATTCAAGAACTATTAAAATAACCTCTAGATTAGCTTGTTCACCCTTAGAGTGAGTTACCGAATCCCTAAATTCAATTTTATTTGATTTTTCTATCATTAATTAACATTCCAACTTCAGTTAATCCTTCTATCTTTTTAACTTTCTCAAATCAAAATCCTACCAGATCTTCTAAAGCTAGATGCTACGACTATCATTAATTTGTTTAGTCCGCACAATCTAATACCTGTCGCCATAAAATAAACTTGGATGGAATTTGAATTTTTCTCAATTTAAGGTTCTTTGAACCCCAAACAAACCCAAAATAAAAAGAAAAGTAAATAAATAAAGAACAATAATATTCAACTGCTCTCACTTGAGGAGAGGAGCCTCATTTTTCAATGCTATTACAATTATAGTTTATCCTTGCAAGAAACCCATACCTAAATACATTGATTCTAGTCCTTTTCTAGATGCAAACAAAATACAGAGGAACCAAAGAAAAGAACAAAGGACAAACAGTCATAACTAGTGAGATGAGAGAGAAACATGAAGAAAAATTTTTGGTCTAAGAATGAAAAGTAAAGCCCTTTTATTTTTTATTTTAGAATTTTTTGACCCAAGTGGCCACTAGAAGCCAAAGGGCTTTTTCTTTGTTGTTGACCAAATGCACAAGCCTCCAAATTCAATGTGGGACGCCACTCATTTTCTAAGCTTAAAATAACATAATCCCAAGAGAGAGAATAATTTTTTCACATATACACAAGAAAATGAAATGCATTTACATTACATGTAAGTAGTGGGGGTGGGTAGGGTAGGGTATGTGTTTGGTATGGTTGTGTGTGTGGCACATGCTTAGCCACCTTTATATGCGACAATAAATGCGTCCAAAATTGCTACCACCCGCGTGCTACTCCGCAACAAAAAATGGATTAGCTTTGGCCCATCTTATTACTCTTCTACTTCTATTTCAATAGTAGAAATCGGTTAAAGACAGTATTGTTTATAATACGAGACAGTATTGTATATCGTATTGTATAAAACACTGTTATACAATAATACTATGTCCATCTTAATCTTCTAGATTGATTTCAGTAGTACGGAGAAATAGGTTAAAATAATTTTTCTAGTTCTAAAATGTTCCTTTTCCATGATCGCATGCAACATGACAACATATACTCTTCTAGGAAATACTCTACCCTAGAATGAAACCTAAATTCCACTTAATTAATAAATATTGATACGCACTAAGACGAGTTTAATATATATATATATATTTCTTGATGATGTTCAGTTGTAGATAAAAATAAATGACATTATTTTCACATGGTTCTAGGTAGAGTAAGGTGCAAGCAAAATAGAAATTAATATGTCCCTTTCATGTTAACCGAATTTACATGTCAAATTATGAAGGAAGAGAAATTGCCTTTTATTTTCTCCTAATCCTCCTAGGAAACTTACATAATTTCTTTTCTTTTGTGTGTGAAGAAAATTTTCCAACGCCCTAAAATGTAGCATAGTAATATATATTGCATGTTACTTAATTTTCCTTTTTTTTAACATTACAAAAAGATTATAGGAGAAGGGAATTAAATCCTAATTTTGAGGTGTTAGAAGAACAACTGAATATTATTGGAAAAATTTTGGAGTACTGCTCCATTTTTCGTGGCCAGAATCCAACATGTGGATTATGGAGCCCTAACTTCTTGTTTAATTGCATCCCCTAATCTCATATGTGAGCAAAAGGCATTATGTATATATCTCGAACCTTTAAAAAAAAATCAGAAACTTTAACTTTGCTTAATAAACTGGTGAGAAAAAGGAAAAGATAACCTTTTTTAGAGGGAAAAAAAATGCACGTCTAGAGAATCTTAGAACTGTTTACATATGGGCATATGGCCCCTTATAAAGTGTCCATCTGGTCGTGGTCAACCTTTCCTTCCAACATCAAAAGTCCTACGCCAACACTTAAAAAATAATAATAATAAATGAATAAAGAAATAACTAATGACGCACGCCATTCATTTATGTCCTTTTTCTCTCTTAGACACCATTTCGACACGTAATTATACTTTCCAAGGAGCCCAACGGCGGAGTCAGGAGGTATTAAAGGACTAGACCGAAAAAGTGAGCTTTATATTACACACGGTTAAATTACCTTTATATATAATTTTTTTTTAAAATAAAGTAAAGAATAAATTTTTTCAATTTAAGGGGGGCCGGAGCCTGGCAAGGCCCCCCCTTAGCTCCTCCCATGAAGGAGCCCTTCGTATTCTCCATACGAAAAAGAATTTTCAGCAATACAGCTCTCACGACAAAATTTCCTTCTCATCATATCGTATCTATGCCATAAAAATATGACATCATAACGTTGTTGTTATTAGCATTATTAATCTTTTCATCTCATTTATCTTGTCTACATTTTTTTATTTATCCCATTTCTATTGTCTTGCTTCTACTATTTCTTTTTATTTTCATTTATAATTATACTCCCTTTAATCATGAAAATATAAAATTAGTTTTTGAAATATATCAAACATGAATAAGATTATTTAAGGAAAATTAATTTGTAAATTTTCTTTTCCAAAACTTTTCTGAATACTTGTGCAAAATATAAAATGGACAAGATAAATGAGACAGAGGCATCGTTATCGTTATTATTATTATTATTATTATTATTATTATTATTTCCAGCTTTCAAATTGGTTCGTAAATTTTTCATCTAAACTTGCTGGTATGATTAAACGATATAGCTAAGAGCACATCTTTTACCAAAAAAGTTTTCAAATGCTCAAGTAGTACAAGACTCGGTGCTTCTTGCCAACAAGGAACGTGAAAATTATGTATAAGAGTTCTAATTGATCAGTTAAATTGAGCTCTTTATATTTACTTATCAATTTCTCGTTAGTTTTGGAGTCGAGCTCAATACTTTCACAATAGTGAGAACTCTCTATTTTTACAAGACAGTGAGGTTTTGTTTTTAAAAGCGTATCATATAAATAGTCGCCGTGTTGGAAGAGTTGATATATTCAAGTTTCTTTTAATTTAGAGACACACAATTCTCTATAATAAAGACACTCGTCTTATATTTGCATGTTGCGAATGAACCCATATTTAGTATCACGAACACACAAATAAGTTCAACTATAGATTTGTATTTCATCTAAGTAAAAATGTCTCTATAACGAAGAAATTTGGTATCTCGATTATTTCTGGGACGCAATGCATGTAAATAATAACAGGACTATTTTTTTTTTTTTGGGGGAAAATGATAACATACCTAACTTGAGAATTTAATGATAAATATAAAAATTATATCCTAAAGAAAAGAGGAGCCACGTGTTGCACCGTGACTCCAAAGAGAAAGCCCCGAGGCGGACCCGCTAATCACGATAATATTCCAAAAGTTGGGTCCCATGTTGAATGGCCCACAAGGACTCCGTGTCGACTTGATTGGGCGAGTATAATTATACGCAGATAACGACAAAGTGAAGAGCCCAACCCCAAAAAGAAAAAGCGGGCCCCATGGTCCGGAATTCTGACAAAAATCATGCGGTCACGCGTCTAACACTAGGTGACAAAACACGTGTCCACATCAGTGGCGCGATGGGGATTTCAAGGGTCTATAGAGGGTGTTTTCGTCAATACAGTTCTCTTTTGTCGTCACGTGCGTTGGCGTCGGCCGCACGCAGGAGAAAATATTTGTCTCCTTCTGCTCCTTTTTATGAGACCCTCAAGAGAATGGCTATTGACAGAGCCCTTTTGGCTACTTCCAGATTTTACCAATCATTATTGGGCAAGAATATTCCGTTCTCACATATATAGAGCAAGAGCAATAAATCCAAAAATTATGCAAGAAAAATAATATCGGAAACAAAAGATTTATCCTAATATACTTGCTGTATATGCACTGCATGTCCACTTTGAGCAAGTATTAATACTTGCACGTCGTGGATTTGTGAATGGAACAATTTGAAAGTAGTAAGGGAGAGATAAATAATTTTAACTTGAGATATTTGATTAAGTACTGTTTGAATTAACTCATTTCATGCATTTGATATGATTTTTCTAGGTATTGACTAGGTTCAGTATTGCTTAAAAAATATATTTAATTAAATAAACAAAATAACAAGAAGTTCTAACAAGATAACATTTTCATAGATTAGAAAGGACTATCATCATACTCTTTGAAATTGAATAAATAAATAAAGGGCTAAAAGATATACATATTTTTGGAAAAGGTGCAAAAAAGTAATTTTGAATGGTAGACGGAAATAAATTTCATTGCAAAAATTATCATCCAACTTCAAAATTTACACACAAAAGACAATATGAGTAGTCTTTTTCTATGAACATTTTCTATAAAAGCGAAAGACAATGCATGGGAACAAAATACTTGAGCAATATCTAAAATAAGCCAAAAAGAAAAAATAGAAAATGAATTTTATTGTCCTCACTATTGGATCGAAAAGACGTTCTTGATGCGCTGAATTTATTTGGACATAATAAGCAGTAATAATTTTGTAATGAAAATTATTTATCTTTTCTTTAGTTCTTTCTTTCTTTCTTTATTTTATATATATATATATATATATTAAGATTTGTTTGGCAACCATTTATAATTGAAATGAATGATGTGTCAATCACAGAGGTTATCACAGTCTCAATCTAGTGTATGATATATGACATTATAAGATACTATACTGTCATACACGCCACATGAGAAACACAGCCATGTGCGCACGTATCAGATATCACCATATAGTGTCATATATTTGACGTTAGATCCTTTTCAGATTGACACTTCATATTAATATGATAGATTATGTCAACTCCACTTAAAGTGTCAATCTCAATAGTTGATAGTTGGTCCACTTACAATTGGTTTCAATTATAAACGTCGTCAAATTTATTTGATAATAATTATTTTTTAATTCAACAATTCAAATATATCGTGATTGACAAAAATGTTATACAGGAACGATGCAAAGTAGTGTAACTACCGATGTGACGCTGGTAAGCAAAGAGAGTTACAAATACGAATAGAGATTATTTATAACGTGAGGAGTAGATATAGTAGCTTATGAATTTTTTGAGTGAAATCACTAGTGATGGTCTATATATCATAAATACGGATGATTTCACGATAACTCATTGGCTGACTATTCTTTAAACACTAGAAGTAAAAGGTTCACGGTCGGTCCAATCAACATCATCCTTATAATGTGTTAAAAATTGACATGAATAGACGACCATATTATCCATGATGGATAGATCTGCCAAGTAATTTATAGTTAAAGTTTTCCCTGATTAATTTCTCATTTGTCTAATATCCTCTTATTTATTGTATATCGTAATTAACAATAAAAAACAAATAAAGTGAAAATAGCTCCTGGAAAGAAAATTATGAGACCCAATTTAGTTGCTAAATATTTAAATTCTTATCATTAATGATTTATTGAATCTAATTAACTTCATGTTTGAAAATCAATAATACTCTCTCCGTCCCCCCCAAAAAAAAAAAAAAAAAAAAAAGAACCCATTTAAACTTCATAAGTCTGTTATTAGCTCCTTTTGAAATATGCCAGCCAAACTCAATGCGTAATTACCAGTCAAGATAATGAGTTGTCTAGTAACATTGCATTAAAAGAAATGCGTACGGTGCAATAAGTAACACAATGTCATACAAATAAACATCATCTTAATTTACCGATCACGTTACTTTTTGATCAATAGCTTTTTCTAAAGGACTTTTTGAGTGATAGTTGGTCTTTCTAAAAAAACAGATCTGCCTACTTAGAAAATCTAATGAATCACATGTGTATTTGTACAAGTGGTTGTACATTTTTTATAGTACTTATAGTATTTTCTTCGCAATAATATAGTCAAGTTTTCGATATTCTTATGTCTATTAATTAGAATAACTCGTTTAAACTTGAAACTTGATCTTTCCGTTTATTTATGTTTTACACTTTAATTTCGTTTAAGCTTAAAAAAGTTTGAAAATTTACGCGAATACTTCGTTATTATGTTTAAACTATTTTGACTTTTGATCTTTGTATGTATGGCATTTGGCATGGACATTCAAATATTGAAGATTGTATAAAGTTGTTAATATGCTTGCTACTAATGGTATATGATATATATTAGCAAATTTTATTCTCTCTTTAGTGCCACTTTATCATCGGTGATGGACACATCAATACATAATTAGTGTAGACATGTGAATAAAAATGTTGAAAATATTTCTTCCAAAAAAAATGTTGAAAATATGTTACCTAACGTTTATACTATTATGATCAGTAACAGGGACACCTTCAGTGCTTTAGGAGCAATGAACTTATTACTCTAAACCAATAAAAAATTCAAATGTGAGTTTTGATGTCTCAATTTATTATTTAATTTGAGTCTGAATATCTATATGTGAGTTCTTAATTAATCAATAGCACTGAAGTTTTTTCTCTGTAAACACATTAATACGTGTATATTGTGAACACGTAAATAGAAAATGTTGAAAACATGTTACCTAAAGTCACACATTGTGAAGAAGAGAATATAATACTGGGAAGGGGAAATTTCAATTTTTCTGAGGAAATAGGAGTTGAAATATTTTGTAAAAGAAGTGGGGCCTACATAAACTGTTTATTTTGGCCGCCCCTTTGTCTTCTCTCTCGTCTCCGTTCGCTTCGTCGTTCCAATCTCTCTCTCTCTCTCTCTCTCTCTCTCCCCTCTTACATATCTCTCTCCCTTCAGAAGTGTACTTTCTTTATTTACTTCAAAAAGGAAGGAATCAAAAAGAAGGGTCAATCAACAAATATACTCTTAGCAGTGAGCAAAGGTCTTGAGTACAATATGGCGGAGTTATGAATAATACTCAAAGATTCCTCTTTCTCAAGATCAGACTGACCCTTTAAGGATTTCAGAAAATTTGATTCTTTAGCAGCTTCCCATGGCCGGCGGAAACGAAGTGAACTCCAATGAATCAAAGGTAAGTTGACTTGTATTGTTTTCCATTTTCTTAAGGTTTTTGTCTGAAAATTTGGTTTATTGCCTCTGTCCTTTTTTATAATAATCTCGTGGGTTTCTTGTTATTTTGGAGAAAAGCAGTGATTTTGGCCAGAAGTTGAACCAGTAATCATCCCTGTTGGTTATTCTGGGGTTGAGTGGAGTTCTTTTTATTTTTACATCGTACTGATTGATTTAGTAGCCTTTCATAAGCAGATTTTATTCTTGTTGTTCGGAATTTTTTAGGTTGTTTATATTCCTTTTTGCAGTTTACTTTCCTTTAATGTGTATGCATGATTTTTCATTTCTCCTTTGAGAATTTTCCTTTGATGGATTCTTGATAATGATGCAAGATGCGTGTGTTTAACATGATGAATCGGATTCCTAATTCATGTTTTAGCTTATTTTATGCCTTAATTAATCCAGAGATTAACTTATAATCAAGAATTGAATTTTTTGTTCGATTTGCAGAGTGTGGTTCCACTTAATACATGGATCCTCATATCCAATTTCAAGCTTGCCTATAACATGCTTCGCCGTCCTGATGGAACGTTTAACCGGGACTTGGCCGAGTACCTTGACCGGAAAGTCTCCGCCAATGCGATTCCGGTAGACGGGGTTTACTCATTCGATGTGGTGGATCGAGCGACAAGCCTCCTTAACCGGATTTACTTGCCTGCCCCGGAAGATGAAACTAAATGGGGTATCATAGAACTTGAGAAGCCCTTAAGTGATATTGAAATCGTTCCTGTGATTATTTACTTTCATGGAGGAAGCTTTACTCATTCTTCAGCCAATAGTGCCATATATGATACGTTTTGTCGAAGGATTGTTAGCCTTTGCGATGCGGCCGTAGTATCTGTTAATTATCGCCGATCACCTGAGCACCGGTACCCATGTGCGTATGATGACGGATGGGCTGCGCTTAAGTGGGTTCAGTCGAGATCATGGTTGAGGAGTGGGAAGGATTCAAAGGTTCATGTATATTTAGCAGGTGATAGCTCCGGTGGTAACATCGCTCACCATGTAGCTGTTCGGGCAGCAACAGAGGGCGTCGAGGTATTGGGTAACATCCTTCTTCATCCCATGTTTGGTGGGGAGAAGAGAACGGAATCCGAGAACAGATTGGATGGGAGATACTTCATGACAGTCCAAGACAGAGATTGGTATTGGAGGGCCTATTTACCCGAAGGGGAGAATCGAGACCATCCAGCGTGCAACATATTCGGCCCTAGGGGGACAAGCCTAGACGGACTTATTAACTTCCCAAAGAGCCTCGTGGTTGTGGTTGGGTTGGATCTTGTGCAGGATTGGCAATTGGATTACGTCAAAGGGCTAAAAGCTTCTGCAAAAGTTGTGAAACTTCTCTATCTCAAACAGGCGACAATCGGTTTCTACTTCTTGCCAAACAATGATCATTTCCGACGCCTCATGGACGAGATCCGAGAGTTCATCCATTCTAACTGTTAATACATTACTTTACTTCGATTACACGCAGCCATACATAACAAGCTTGACATTTAATTTACTCTGCTTATAATTTTTAGTAGTACCGGTGTGTAGCTATATTTGATTGTGTAGATTTTACTATATGATGTTTTTAACTTGTCATCAGTGGTGGATGGTGTCAATACGGGCCAGATACTGGACGTACCGGGCACAGATTTCTCTCCGTGTTGAGATCATCGCGTTTGATCGTCTTCTTCCATCAAGAAGTCGGCCCATATCGCAAGATATCGTTTATTATGGTACCTCACCAGTATAACTTATGGATGGATTCTGCAGAGTTATATATGAAGCTTAACCCGTCCAATTTGTGTAGATTTTGATCTGGTTTGTTTCCATTAGGCTCTGTTATAAAGGCTAATTTGGAACATGATTTTGTGACTTGTATTTTGTATCTGTGCCCGACAAATATATAAGATTTTTGTTTCTTTTTTTCCCAAGATTTTGTTCCACTTTTATGCTAATTTATCTTTCTTTCCTATTGAAAATGTTCGAGCGTGTGTTTCTGGTGCCATTGATATGGCACGTGTTAATATTATATCACAATATTGTCTCGTATCATTTCAATATCTAGCGTTTTAGCATTTTTATCCATCTTATTCTCTATCGGCTCCGTCAAAAATGTTAATCCTGAGTAAGATTTTCCATTCACTGGCTCATTGCGAGAACTGACATAGCTATGAATCGACAGGGATAACTAACTCGCCAAAATTTACCTCCTGAAAGGCAACAAGCAAGGATTTTGTCTTTGTTTACTTTTTCTCCCTAGTGGGGGGTTTCCATTGGTAGAATTAATTGAAGAGAGTTTTCAAGTGGTGGGCCATTTTTGAATCCCGTTGTGACCCCAAGGCCAAAACCAAACCCCGTCCACCAAAAGCACATCACAACAATCTTGCAAAAGAAGTGTATGATTAGACATAAGTCCAAACAAATTGATTTCACTATCTTTCGATGTTGATTTGATTAATTCTCAGAAAACCCCTTGATTCTTGCTTTTTCTAGACGGTATACATATGCGGGGGAGGGTGACGAATAATCATAATATCCTTTCCATATTTTTTGTTTTTATTTTTATTTATTTATTTTTTTGGCAGCCCTGGCCCGGGGGTGGAGGAGTAGATGGCAAGGGAAATTAGGAGAGGGATGGGTTGATTTCAAAGCCGAATCTCTTGCGTAGAAACTTGAACATCGAACAATTACAACACAATTAAGGAAAAAAATATTAATAAGTATATTGTTTAGTTGTGCATATTCTTTTTGGAGAGTGAACAAAATCATGTTTGAATCATTTAAGTGTGTTTTTGAATTTCAAATATTATACTACTGTTATTGTTTTTTTTCTAATCATTTGGGCTTAATCGTGTAATGTTAAAATGTAATCTCGCTCAATAATTATAAATGTTTAGAAAATCTAAGGCGGATGGGAGAATCGGGAACCTGCCAGTCCCTAGGCCCGAAAAAATGGAAAAAAAATCCAGTACTCCAAAAGTACTGAGCACTCGATACTCCTGACCAATCAGAGATTTATATGTGAGATTCAGGGCCCAGATTAAATAACAAATTGAGGCCCTTGAATCTATATGCATGTCTCTGATTGGTCAGGAGTACTGAGTCCAGTACTCCATGGAGTACTGGAATTTTTCCCAGAAAAATTGGATTAGGAAACTAGAAAAGCTGGGGAAAAAAAGGAAAATAACAAAAAGTACACCCCCCCCAAATTTTACAATAAAGTTTTCTCCCCTTAGTATATAAGAAAATAATTTATTTCGAGTTAAAAACTAATTTTTTTAATTACTTAACTAATTAGAACCAGTTTGATTTGTAATGGCTGGCTTCCGATCTCTTTAAACTTTGATATGTTTTTTTTCTATACGGTGACTAATCTGGTTATAAAAAGATTGCTATTTATTACAATATACAAGCAATGAATATTTTGTTGTTACATTTTATTATCAAGACAAAGTCTAGTCATTTACTAGTTGTTGGCAAGTGGATGTATAAACCACCGAGGGACCACATTGATAAAAACCCAATTAATTTGTTGTTGTGATTGCTTTTCCACGTATTTTAATGCTCTCACTTAAATGGTAAAACAACAGCTAAGTTAAGACAAGGGTGCATTAATTAATTAAATAAAACAAAATGTTTGAATTGACTTTCTAGGCCCTTTGCTGAGAATTTGTTCTCACCTATGTAATTAAGTAATTAATTAATTAATGACCTCCCAATTAAAATTTGATCATTTATCATATTATCTATAATTATCTCTTTGTTGTGTCTTGTTATGGTTTGTCTTTATTGGAATTGAATATGTGTTTTGCACGACAAGATGAAGTCATTATTATTATAATTAATTAATTGGCATTTGTTTAAGACAAGACTATGTTAAATAAATTTGTTTGTTAGCGTCACACTTGTTGGGCATTGATCTTTATTGGTGGGGTGGTATGCGGCAGCTTGCTCCTTCACACTTTCATTTTTATCAATGGACGGCTTCTTTTTCTCTTTATCGACTATCTGTCCATCTATTTGTTATTAAAGCATGGACAAATAGACACACATTTATGTAGTATGCCTCAATTTAAGCAAAAGATAAATATATATGATTGAGTTCTCGTCCTTTGTTTTTTCTTAGAAACCCGTGTCGGCCAAAAATTTTTTAAAATTTATATTAAAAATTTGAAAATTCATAATAACCTTGTTAAATTTGTAATATTTCATGTTACAGCATGTGTGAATTAAATTTCTAGATCCGCTACTAATTTTAATTGTATCTAATATGTTTTATCTTTGCAAAATTTTATAGTTCCTTCATTGATTTTTTCCTTCATATTTTTATTTTTAACTTTTTTATTAATTATCACATTGTATTGAATTATGATTTTATTTTAAAATTTCATTGTAGGAATCTCCAAAGTATTTTAAATAAGTAAAAAAATAACATCTATCAAAATACCATGACATGTTATCTTATGATTTTAAAACCTGCAAACATAATTTATTGAATATAGACTATCACTAAAAGTAAGATTGTGATCATTTCTTAGAGGTTCGAGGGTAAATTGCAATGAAAAATAATAGGGACATAAATATTATAAGAGTGGTTCGAAGAAATGGCTTAGTGGTTAGATACCTATATTCCAGACAAGAGGCTCCGGATTCAAATCACATCTTTCCACTTGTATCCCCTTTGTATATATATAGTATATCTAAAAGAGAAGGATAGTTATATTGACATTACGCTTTTTACTAACCACACCATGTTTATTTACTTCAGATGCCTTTAGTTTTTACCAATTGTTATAATTAAGTCGATTTTCTTTCTACCACTTAATCTTAATCTTCAAATAATTATCTCTCACTATTCTCACCAACTGTTTGCACATGAAATTTCATTGTAAAAAAATGCCTTAAATATTTTAAATTTAGTAAAATAATCATAAAAAAGCGAAGGGATAACATGCGTTGTCTTTATTTTAAAGTAGATTAATAATAGAATTTTTAACAAAAAATGTCATTAATGTATATATATATGTATAATTCAAGTGTTGGAGGGTATAATAAGACTAATTTTCCCTGCCTATTTTGGTTGGTACAATTAGAATTCTGACATGTTTACCTCATCATGATATCATTAATTCCTTATTTTTTATTTTTATTCAATGTATTTCTTTTTTCTCCTTTTCTTTTTCTATTTCGTTTCTTTTCTTTTTTCTCTTTTTTTGAGATTCCTAATTTAAATGACTTTATTTTCTTTTCTACAATTAACTTACATACATAAAATGATATGGTTCCCGGTGACTAGAGAAATGTGTATAACTTTTGCATCTAGAGTCTGTTTTCAGCCCGCGGCATCAACTTTTATTTTGGATTCAATTATCCAATCATATCTCATCTATATATAATTCAAGAGCAAGTAGGCACAATTATACTAATTTTCCCATCTATTTTAATTGGCTCAATTAAAATTCTAACATGCTTATCTCATTATGACGTCATTAATCTCTTATTTTTTTATTGAATGCATTTGTTTTTTCCTCATTTTCATTTTCTTTTGTTTTCTTCTTATTTTTTAAGATCCCTAATTTAACTGACGTTATTTTTATTTTTACAATTAACTTGCATACATAAAATGGTACGGTTGGCCGGTGATTAAAGAAATGCACATAATTTTTGCATCTGGAGTCTGTTTTTAGCCCATGATACTAACTTTTATTTTGAATTCAATTATCCAATTATATCTCATATATAATTCAAGAGTTGGTGGGCACAATTAGACTAATTTTTTCCTCCTATATTAGTTGGCACAATTAGAACTCTAACGTGCTTATCTCATCATGACGCCATTAATCCCTTATCTTTTTTATTTTTATTGAATGGATTTCTTTTTTCTCCTTTTCTTTTTCCTTTTTGTTTTCTTTTTATTTCTTAAGATTCCTAATTTAAATAACATTATTTTTATTTTCTACAATTAATTTGCGTGCATGCAATGGTACGGTTACTAGTGATTGAAGAAATGTGCATAACTTTTGCATCTAGAGTCCGTTTTTAGCTTAGGACACCAACTTTCAGAGTAGCTTGACGAGAGGAATTAAACTAGTTGCTTTGCCATTGCTAATGTCATTTTTCCTTAAATTATGTTAGGTTTTCTGATTTTGAGTCGTTTTTTCACTTTATGTATGTTTTTTGACATTTTTGTGGGCTCGACCCATTTAGAATATGTAGACTTTCGGAGCAACATGTTTGTTCGTGTTTTCGTTCATTGTGTCATTCTTGGTTGCACTTGAATAAAAAAAATTGAGTTCTTTTCTTGAGTTGAATCTTTATTATGTGTGTTTTCGCTCGAGATTAGTTAAGTATAGGTTTTCATTCGAAAGATGTCATTGACGCCTTTATGCATATGGTTACACTTCTTTATTTTTCTTATTAATCTTAGTGTGTGTCATTATTCAGGAACTTTTGTAAGAGCATTACTCGTGCAACGTACGAGTGAAAATCTAGTTGTTATTTAATAGAAACTTGAAATAAAAATGGATTGAAAAGAAAATTTTGTGGATATAAAAATAACGAAAATGAAATACAAGGACATCAGTGCAATATTGATGTGGCGTGGAAAATAGTTGTGTATGTATATCACTACCACTATATATGTATGTATGTATGTATGTATGTATGTATGGGGAATTTGTTTCACATCCCATTTTACCCCCAACTTTTTTCTTAATACCCATTCTGGCCATATGATTAAATGTTTTTAAATTTGCTAATTGCATTTTTTTGTTACTTTTTTCAGTACTGTTATATTGTTTTTTTATTTTTATTTTTTTTGGCACTGGGTTTCAGTAAGATATATATATGTATATACAGTAGCGCTACTATAATGTAAATTTATAATTGTATTCTAAAAAAAATTGCATTAATTTATTTTCATTTTTTGTCTATTTAAATTTTTGTTAATTTTGGCACAAATTTCCCATTTACGTATTAGTGGCGTCTTAAAGCATGTTAATTGTATTAGTTTTTTTAAAACTAAATGCCCACATAATGATATACTAATTTTTTGTGCTATTTTATTCCTTTTTTTTTTTTTTTACTTTGAAAGTAAAATCCTGAAAGATTCTAGAAAAAAAAAAATTCATGCTAATTGTTTGAATATATACTAATATAAAAATTTGCTAGTTAGAATTCCATTGATATTTACACCCCCGCCGCCCCCCCACCCCCCCCAAAAAAAAGCATAATTTTCATGTTATTTTTAGAAAATCATTCACGATAAGATATAAAATTTGAATCATATGTTATATTTCGTTATATACATTTTCAACTATTAAAATTAGTAGTAATTAGTTTGAAATCTTTTTGAAATCTTAACTCTGAACCACTATAAGTTCATCACCACGGAAACAAATTGAGCAAATTGTTGAAATCTTAATCTACCTATTACCTCTCCATCAAATCTTTAATTTAGAATGAAGGATAAGAAATGGCTTTGTTAGAATAAAAATCATGGATATTGCTATCAACGCTTCTACTGAAAGAATTAGAGAAGTTTATCTTATATATAAGTTTCAACTATACCTCCTTTCCAATTTTCTGTTCTTGATTCTTCTTATTCAATTAAATGTTATTTTCTTCTTACATTTTTAGTGTTATCAACCCCTAGTTTTGATCACCTACCTCCATGTGGGTAGATTAAAGTCTACCCCTCCTACATGGCACCATGTAGGAGGGGGTAGACTTCAATCTACCCACCACTCCCACATGACACCACTCCCACATGACATGCCATGTGGCATGCCATCTAAGAGGTGGTAGATTTTAATCTACCCATATAGAGGTAGGTGATCAAAACTATATCAACCCTCTCCCAAACAAAAAAAAAAAAAGGAAATAAAGAAAGAAAGAAAGAAAAAGGAGAGGAATGAGGGCTATATGCTGATAAAAGATTTGTGTTGATCTTATTAAAAGTGGAGAATATAAGTTTCAGTTCTTCGAAAAAGATTCTATTGAAAAGAATAATTCTATTTATCTAGATTAGAAACCGATATCCAATCTAGTTGTCATTTCCTTATTAGCTGCGGAATAAATCAATGCTCCCATATATGCATACATCTCCACCCATCACCCAAAGTAGTAATACTAACTAAACTAGAAACCGATCTCTAGTTTATATAAATAGCAATACTCTATTGAAAATTGTAAAAATGCAAATAGGTTACCTTAAAGTTCTAAAGTTAATTTTGATAGTGGAAAATCTAACAATTTTAGCTATAAAAGCCCCCCAAGTTCAGAAATATATTCTATTAACATTTTTGCATAAAAAATATTTCATTTAACAGAAATATTTATATAAACTAATATATTAAATGAAAATACATGTATCATACCACACAACATGCAGTGCACGTTAAATAAATATTGCATTAATTTTTTAATCAATTTTTGTCCATTTAAATTTTTGTTACATTTTCAAAGATTGCCCCTATGATGTCTTCATGTTTTTTTATACAATTTGGAGAACTTCAAAGAGGGATATAGACTCAAATTTAAGATCTCATCTTTGTAAATGTTGCTCCTTACCACCATTTGACCTGTCATCATTTGTCTAGTGATGTCTTCATGTTAATTATATCGATTAATTTCTTTTTCAAGTTGAATGCCCAAATAATCATACTAATTTTTACTAATTTTTGGAGCTATTCATTTTTAAACTACTAAAACCAATATCAAAGAGTTTTAAAATTTATTTTATTTTCTATACAGTTTGGGGAACTTCAGGTAAAGGTATAAACTTGAACCTCGGTAATGGTTGCTCTTCACCACTTGAGCTATCACCCTTAGTCTTTTAAATTTTGAATTTTGAGCTACTATAAATTCACAGTGGTGCCAAAAAAAGGGGAATAAATTTGAAATCATAATTCAGAATCCACCTGTTAACTACCAATCAAAGCCTACTTTAAGCTAAAAGATAAAACATACAAATGAGCTATCACCCTTGGCCTTTTAAATTTCGAATTTTGAACCACTATAAATTCATAGTGGTGCAGAAAAAAAAAATCGAGCATATTTGAATTCATAATTCATAATCTACCTATTAACTACCAATCGAAGCCTATTTTAAACTAAAAGATAAAACAATTACACAAATGACTTTATTGGCATCAAAATCACAAATATATATATATATATATATAACTATTGATAGTTATATTGGAAGAATTAGAGCCATTTTAATATATAGAATAATGCTATTTAGCACAATTAGTACTTGACATCATATTAAGATGACATAAAATGATAAGTTAAATCAATTGGGCCCTTTATCTATGTATTTAATTTCACTTATCATTTAATGTCACATTAATTACAACCTAGACTAGTGCTCAGCACCATTGGTGCTCAATAGTATTATTCTTTTATATATATGTGGGGGGGAGGGGGCGGAAGGATCCATAGACTAATAGATATGACAAATACTTTTGTCAAATCATCTAATCCTTTTATTTTTTGTTCATCTAACGGTCTAAATCAATTATCGCTAACCCATCAGAATCTAGACATTTAAGCCATCCCCAACCATACTCTAAAATGAAGTGAAGCACAATTATGTCTCATTTGGCGCACCGTATTTTGGAGTAATCCACAGTGGATATGCAAAAGGAAATCTTTAGTGCACGGTATTTGGCGCACCACTGTGGATTTGCAAGCCATTTTCCCTTTTTTTTTTATTTTTTCTTTATTCCATTTATTTTTTTAAACTCTTGTTTATTCCATTTTGATTTATATATTTTTTATTCATTTTTATTGTTTAAGATTTTTTAATTTAGTTTTTTTTTCGGAATTCTTGCAAGTGATTTCACCATTCTTTTTCATTTTTAATTTAAATTATTTCGCCTAATTCAATTCTTGTCAATGTACTAATTTGTAAGAAAAGGAAGAAATTAATTTGCGAGACTGCATGCATTGTTTGAATGCAATTTGTAAAATGTTTCTTTAATTGCATTCGGTTACTAATATGGTGCATAATTATTTATTTTTTAGAATATGTTAATGGTTGAATATTAAAGAAAAATATAAAAAAAAATTATGTAGAAGATATAGAGTTTGTGTGTTGAACAAGTTTTTAAAATAAAGCATATTTTATTCAGTGACATAGCCCATCAATATTGTAGGGGTGAGCCCTAAAGTGCACGACTAAAATATTAGTATAACTTTTCTTTTTTTTTTTTATTTAAAGTTACAAGTTAAAAAAAAAAAGAATTTTTTTGGCCCAAGGGGGTGCCTAGGCCTGGTGAGGCCCCTAGCTACACTCTAATTGTATTATATTTTAAAGGATATGTGCTGTAAAATAGAGTATCTAGAGTTGGGGATGCCCTTAGAGCCAAAAAGGCCTTATACTGTAAATGTATTGCAAACCACAACATAAATTCAACCGCACCTAACCTTTTATATCCTAATTTACCTTTTTGTTTACATGAATCGACCATTCTTTTGTTTACAATGAAAACTAACACCATCAATCCCACTTCATCATTCACTCCCTTCCAATACCTATAATTTAACTTCTTTTACAAATGAAGAAGGTTCAACTTTTCTTCCAATTATAAATGCCCGCCACTCACAATGAAGAGCATTTCAAAATTAATCAATACAATAGAAATTTAGGTTTTATAGTGATTAGTGATGAATATTCAATCTTACGGATCGTGAAGATAGTTACTCTAGTACATATTCCGCTATTTGATGTAAGAAAGAAAGAAGAGAAAAGAAGTTGTGGAAACGTGGTTATCTAGGTCTTAATTTGGATGTATATTGCCTAGTTACTTAAACAATTTATCTGATATTAATAGAATGTGACCTAAATATGTCTAGCTCAAATCCACATGTAGCATTAAAATATAATACCAGAAATTTTGATGTAGAAACCCAAAAAGGGAAAAACTGTAGGCATATTTGTCATTGGGCAAACGATCCACTAACTTGTAAAGGTTTAATAAAGAGAAAAGAGAGTAAGTGATATCACAATATACACTGAATACACAAAAAGAAACTTATAATGGAATTCCCTTCTTTTCACTCTTTTTTGTGTTATGAAGATAACTCCCATTGCTCCATCTCTTCTTCTTCATTGCGCTTCTCTTGAAAAATACATCAAGCTCTTATAGATCTCCCGAACTCATCAATAGATGCTTGAACTCTTAAACCATTAAACTTGTGTGGAAAGTCCCTTGCAAAATGTTGATTGCCAACCAACATACTTCAAAGGGATGCAAAAATCAAACACAACTTTGGAAGTGTGTAAGAATTATGCAAGAATGATGTCTTGTGAGTTGGTCGTGTGTTTGTTCTCTTGTTGTCGAGCTTTTGGATACTTCAATAATGCTTGGCTCGAATGGAATAATCTCTACATAAGAGAATGTTCTATATGTATAATGTAGTTATTGATTTCTTGTACAAGTCAAGAAATAAAGATATGTAATATATATGGTATTACTCGTACGAAAGAAAGTAAGGCAATATTAGTATACCATAAAAGCATAAACTTTCCTTGTAAAAGAAATTCTAGAATGCATATAATTCTAACCCTAGTTACATAAGGTAAGTAGAATACAATTCAAAACTAGGAAAGTAAATATCTGCATGTTTTTCGAAATTCTTGGTATCAAAGAAATAAACCACATGAAAATAAATTTCTTTTCTCCCAAGACACGTTAATTTGCATGGCAGAATAATATCACACGTTACACAAGTCATGCAAAAACTCATTATACATTGTTGACACTCAGCTGAAAATTAGAAATGCCAATTTATACAAATATTTGTACTAACAATCTCCCCCTTTGGTTTTTCTATATAGCTCAATGTGTCAAAATTTTCCCAAGAGTAAAAACATGTAAACAGTTAACTCTTCCCCTTAGTATCAAACTCCCCCTAAGATATATCAGAATAAAAAAAAATAGAATATGTAATAAAACTAGTATCACATGTATCAGAGCAACATATCAAAGCTAAATATATCTTGATTAGCTACTATTCTCTCATTCTTTTTGATAAAGGAGAAAAGCAAGATGTTCTTATAGCAGTATTAGTTGACAGAATCCTTAAAATTTAAGGAGTAAAATCCATATAATGATTGTTTAAAATCCATATAATGATTGTTTGATTCCCATTATTTTCTCAAATTATAATTTTACTTACCACTAATTTGACAATTAATTTGACAACTGCTCAATTACAACGTCATATTTCAAACTTTTTTTTTTTTGACATTTCAAATACAATTCTACCTCTCTCATTATAATTTCCCCAAATTTAAGCAAATAATGATTATCAAACAAGCTCATAATCAGTTGTGAGTAGCAAATCATATATGAGTTTTAAAGATATAGTCCAGAAAACATAAAAACAGAAAATAAACCATAAAACATAAAAACTTAAAAACATAAAATTAAATGTAGTTTGTAAATCTTGGATTTCCTAGGCCCACTACCTGAGATGCACCCTTTGATAATATCAAAGACCTTCTGTCTCCAGTTTATCTCATGTTTAGTTCCTGGCTAATACAAAACCATTGCCCTTAGTCTGTTTATTTTGGTCTTAGGTGTGAGAGGGGTTCAAACTTGTCATAACAAACTTATGTAAAAGTTTGTATTTCTGAGTCATACTAGCTGAGGGGTATTTCAGTTCTCCTAGCAGGCCAAGTTGTACCCATAATTTCTTGAGCTATCACATTGTTAGGCACATCGAATTTTTCATCAACCTCATCAATATCAAACTGCTTTACACCTAGTGACTTTGTTAGACTCTCAGTAGTAAACTTTATCATTCTCCTTGTAACATATATTTTTGTGGTAAACAGAAAATCAGAATCCCAAATTTTCTACGGATATTAGCCAGAAACTCTTTCACCATGGTTTCATTTATTTTGCCCTTGCAATCAAACAATTTTTTTAGCTTAAAAAATTTAACAAGTTCCCTAAGCCCAATCATGTCAAAGTCAGATATTACTTTTCTCATATCATAGGTGAATTTTCTAAAATTGACAAACTTTTTAAATAATTGAGCATCATTTTTTATCATGAAAACAGTAACTATAGGGGTAAAAGAACCTCACACTCTTCTGATCTCAGTAGGTCTATACTTTCTTGGGTCATCAAGATGTGTCTTGCCTTGGTTGGAGTCACTGGTAGTAGAATCCTCGCTAGACGTATTCTGATTGAGTGACCGTTTCTTTGCTGATTTAGAGCAAGATGATTTTCTGGGATTACCTATGACAATTCTTGTTGATCTCCTTGCTGCTGTTCTTTTTCAGGGTGGTTCAATCACATTTTGCTTTCCTTTTCTAATCTCTTTTTTTTTTTTCTCTTTTGTTGTTCATCAAATTTTTCTACTTCTTTAGAAGACTCTTCTGAACGTTCTTCCTCTTCCTCGATCTAGTAATCACTGTCCTTATCAGAATTTTTATCGTGGGCTTTCTTGGACTTCTGCTCCCTGTCTAGTGTATGAATTTTGATCAAATCCAGATTGTTTAGAAATTGCTGATTCTTCTGATCCTTCTGTAGAATCCTCCACAGAATGCGGAGAGGATTTGTGTACATCTGTGCTTTTTGAAGATCATTTTTTCTTTCAGCATTAGTAACCCATTTTTCTTGATTTTCTTCTCCCTGAATATGATTTTCCCCAACTTTACCAGGGGTTTCATGATCCCTAGTGATGGATTGTAGGATTTCCTGAATATTGGGGATCTCTTGTTGGATTTCCTTATGTTGAACCTTTGGGTTTTGATTTTCCCGTCGCTATTAAAAGTGGATCAACTTTTGGAATATCATTTGATACTAGTGGATTCAAATTTTTTGGTTTTCCAATAACAACTATTGTTAGATCAACTTTTTCATGTAGAGGATGTTGAACTCATTTTACCTGAGGCTTTGGAATCGGGATTTGTTCTGGTATGTTC
Source organism: Nyctanthes arbor-tristis (assembly GCA_963692815.1). Lineage (NCBI taxonomy): Eukaryota > Viridiplantae > Streptophyta > Magnoliopsida > Lamiales > Oleaceae > Nyctanthes > Nyctanthes arbor-tristis. The sequence goes on from CAVNYN010209823.1 coordinate 51,148, forward strand.
TTCTCATCTGGCGGAACATATAGAACCATTGTAGATAGAGGATCTATCATGTATCGTTCATTGGAATTTGAGTGATCAGCGTTGGATTTGTCCCACCTTACGCCGTCGCTACCTCTGGTGTGGTTGTGCATGTGGAGTTAATGGATTTTGAATTTTAGGCACCTCAACCTGTTGCGAAATGTTGGCGTCTGCTTGGGATTTCTTCTATAATTTTTCTCCACGAGATGCAGCACAACTAAATTTCCTTTTTCTAGCCATTGTTTTTCTGTGATTGAATTTGGAAAAAGAAAGAAACTTCCGATCTAAACTTCTAAGAATTTTTTTAAAGATGTTAGAAGAAATTACCAGATAAAATTCAGAAGCAGTTAGGATTAGAATAAAAAAGGGGGAAGTTTATAGAAATAAAGAAAAACTAAAAGGTTTTAGAACATTGGTTTTAAAAATTCAACCGTTAGAAATTTTAACAACTGTATGAGCAGTTTTCCTATAACTGCTAAAGTTTAAGCTCAGCTAGATGTGTCTTGCTTGACCAATCAACTAAAGCACAAGTTGAATCTGAGCTAAATACACATAGACAAACATATGCAAGTAAAATAAAACCAACTTTAAATTAATTTAAGTGCTAAATACTTTCCAATACACCTGTTGAAGTTGACACCATGAAGTATTCAGCCAGCTAAACTATTCTCTGTAGAAGGAATTTTAATTTTTGAATGGAATTTATTTGATTTAATCTTTTTATGGTCAATCCTGACTCTACTTTGTACATTGTGAGAAGTTGACTTATTGAGTCTTATGAGCGATGCACTACAAGACTGATCATATTAAATTAGAATTTCTAAGGGATAGCTACATGCACTCAAGACTTGGTTGACTGGTAGTTTTTTCCCTTACCGACTCTGCCTATTAGACATTATTGGTCGTACATAGGGTCAAAGAGTGTAGATACTAACTATAGATCTCTATCAAAATTATGACTCTCAATTAGTAATACCTTATAGTGCAAAGCAGGCAGGGCGTATCTATTCATGTTTTCTGCAGTTTATCATTATGGAATAAGGATAACAAATTTTAATTGATCTCTTCATGATATATCATCCTCTAAGTAACTCAGTGATATCCTCTATATATATATATACAGTGACTTGGTTAATATTTACATGAATGACACACAAATCAGATAATAATAAAAAATGCAAAAATAGAAATTTTTCTTTTTTTAATTAATTTTTCTTATTTTTTTATTTATTTGTTTTTCAATCTTTTTTTCATGATGATTTTTTAGCATATTTAAGTTGTATGCAAACTTCCAAACTATTTTCTTAAACTTTCAAACTTAAATGTATCCAATGCTTTAGTAAACAGTCCTGCAAATTGATACTATGTCTGAACATATGTAATCACTTTCTGTTCAACTAAATCTCTTATGAAATAATGTCTTATATCAATATGTCTAGTCCTAGAGTGTTGAACTGGATTTTTAGAAATATTTATTGCACTTGTGTTATCACAGAAAATAGTGGTCCAATCTTGGGATATTTCATAGTCCTCCAACATCTGTTGCATCCATAGAAGCTGTATGCAACAATTTCCTGCAATTATGTATTCTGCCTCTTCTATGGATAGTGAAATGAAATTTTACTTTTTACTCATTTAGGCAATCAGGTTCTTATCCATGTAGAAACATCCTCCTGAAGTGTTCTTTCTATCATCAACATTCTCAGCCCAATCTGCGTCTGAGAATCCTACAAGATTAGTATTGGTATCTCTGGAAAACCACATACCATGCTCTATTGTTCCATTGATATATCTAATTATCCTTTTTACTGCAATCAGAGGATCTCTCTCAATTCGACTAATATTCTGCACATGCATCTGCACTGAAAGATATGTCTGGCCTACTTACTGTAAGATAAAGTAAACTCACTATTATTCTACGATATAGAGCAACATAAATCTCCTTCTCTTGATCATCTTTGGACAATTTCATATTGGCAGCCATGGGGGTTTTTATTGGTTTAGCATCTTCCAAGCCAAATTTCTTAACCAGATTTTTAGCATATTTAGTTTGAGAGATAAATATGTTAGATATATCCTACTTCACTTGTAATCCTAGAAGAGATGTTAGTTCACCTACCATGCTCATTTCAAACTTTATTTGCATTGTTTTGACAAATTCTTTTGTCTTGGCTTTGATCCAAATAAAATATCATTCATTTGTATTTGAGCAATAATGATTATCTTCTTCAATTACTAGATGAATAAGGTCTTGTCAGTACTTCCTCTTCTGTAGCCTTTGTTAAGAAGGAATGTAGTGAGTCTTTCATATCAAGCTTTAAGAGCTTGTTTCAAACCATATAAAAACTTCCTCAACCAGTAAACATGATTAGGATACTGTGAATATGTGAATCTTGGTGGTTTCTCAATGTATGTTTCCTCATTCAGAATGCCATTTAGAAATGTGCTCTTCACATTCATTTGGTATAGCTCGAAGTTTACATGACATGCTACTGTAAGTAGTAATCTGATTTATTTAAGTCTAGATACTGATGCAAATATTTCATCAAAATATTTCATCAAGGTCTGTACCTTACATCTGAGTATAAGCCTTGAGCTACAAGTCTTTCTTTATTTTTGATGATCTTCTCTTGCTCATTTGACTTGTATTTTAAGACCCATGTTATTTCAATGACATTGTCATTAGAGGGTCTTATCACTTTCCAAACCCGATTTCTTTCAAACTGATTCAGTTCTTCTTGCATTAGTTGAACCCAGTTTTCATCTTGCAAAGCTTCTTTTACATTTTTAGATTCAATAAGTGAAATATGGAACATGTGACTAAATTCTTGTGCAAAACTTTTCTGGTCACCATCCCTTCTACTCGAGATAGGATGTTGTCAAATGGATATGCTTTCTAGATTCTAGTAGATGGTCTTTTTCTAGGTTCTGGTTCTGTCTCAGATTCATATTCTGCAACTTGTTCATTTTGACCTAAGCTAGATGTATTGTACATAGGATCTTGCTGACCTGTCTCTGTTGACTGAGGTGGAATATATTTTGACCTAGTTCAGTCATTCTGGTTCTACCCTGTATGACTTCAACATTATCAAGTCGAAGTTCATGTGAATAAATGTAGTAGTCAGCAAAATCAACTACTGTTACATTTATAGACTTAATAATATTTTGAGTACACAAGTTATAAACTCTGTAAGCTCTATTATTTTCAACATATTCAACAAAGACTCTTTCATTTAATTTATCATCAAATTTTCTTAGGTGATCTTTATCATTCAATATATAACATTTACTACCAAAAACATGAAAATAACTTAACCTAGATTTCCTGTCTTTCCAAATTTCATATGGAGTCTAATTAGTTCCATGTCTAAGTATAACCTTATTTATGATGTAACATGAATTGGAATTCAAAGGGATCAAATAGGAAAGGATACTCTAAATCATAGAACTCTAATAATTTCTTTAGCCTATAATTTAGCAGCAAATTCTTACTATTCAACATGACTCTCGCCATCTCCTACAAATTCCTATTTTTTCTTTCAACACACCCTTTTATTCAAGGGTTCTAGGTGTAGAAAAATCATGTATGACACTATATGTTTCTCATAAATAAGAAAAATCAGAATTATCAAATTCTCTGCCGCCATGATCACTAGTGGCTCTTTTCAAGGTAGCACACTCATTGGATTTTTCATTGGAGGGCTTCTGTAATAAACAACAAATCTATCAAATTCATTAGATTTTTCTCTAATAAAATTAACTCATATATATGTAGAAACAAATCTATCAAATGCATAGATTTTTCTCTAATAAAATTAACCCATATATATCTAGAAAATCATCAACACCAACAAAAATATACCTTTTACCTCCTATACTTTCAGTTTGGATTGAACTCGTAAGATCCATGTGGATAAGTTCAAGTACACTTGAGGTAGACATGTACTAACTTGCTTTGTTTGAATTCCTAATTTGCTTAATTTTCTGGCGTGATTCACAGATACTCTTAGGAATTGATTTCAATTCTGGTAAGCCTTTTACATCTCCACTCTTGGTCAATCTGAGTTAACTCTAGTAGTTCATCTGACTCAATCTCCTGTGGTAAAGTTCTACAAGGTTAGTACTAGTAATTTTTCAAGAAAAAATGTAATTTGATGTATAACATTTATCACTAGATTAACACCTCTCGGTCAAGTTTTTCCTAGCAAGTTAGAATTAAGATCAAGATCAAAAACTTTACAAGTAGTTTTACAGAAAATCACTTGAATATTTTCATCGCACAATTGACCAACACTCAAAAAATTTGCTTTCAATCCAGAAACAAAAAGCACATTCTTGAGAGTGGGTAAGCCTTCAATACAGATATTACTAGACCCTTCAATGTGACATTGTAGTCCATCTCTAAATATAACTAAAGGTGTTTCACCTTTTTGGAAATTGGACAGCCGCTTCAAGTCACATGTTATTTGTCTAGAACAACCACTATCAACCACTATCAAAATACAATGTGTTAGAGATTAAAGCATTTAATAAAAGTTTAACGACATAACTTTTGTACTCAACCTTTTCACCCAAACCAGATTAATTTTACCTTTCGATTCAGGTAGTTTAGCTTTGTGTATATTGATCAATTTTATGTATTTTTGACAAGTAAAAACATCATGACCAAACTCACCATAAAAGTTACAATTTACTTGTCTGACTTTACTATATTCCCTGGAGCTCTGAACTAGTTTGACATAATAGTATATGGTATTTTGTTGCTACCGCTTTGGTGAATTGTTCTCCAAGACAATTCTACTTGAAGAGGGTCAGAACATATCATGTTTGGCTCTAGAATTATGTTTTTGAGATGGCAGGTTCTTTTTGGAAGTCCTCTATTTTTGTCCAACATGTTCGTTTTGGAAGTTTTCCCTAGATTTTAACAAAAATTATCTATTTGACAGTTTTACCTTTTTCTTCATATCCTAGTCTATATCTGTCTTCTAAAGGTCTTCTATACTTTAGAACTTCATTCAACCTTATAGCTTCAATTGTCAATTGTTTGATTCTTTCATTGGCATGCTTCAGATCAATTATCAGTTGTTTTATCTGCTTATCTTTCTATTCGATGGACTTGTACATATCTTTCTTTTCATCATCACAAAATTCCATCATGACTTGAAGCATGTTAGATTTGTCTTGTTCTGTTACAAGTTGATTCTTCAGTACTACACAATTAGGACAGGATATCTCCTCACTTGAAGATGGTTTTTCAGTGTTAGTAGTGAGGCAGTTTAGTGAATTGGGTTGAGGCTAGAAATATGATGTCAGGATAGTAACCTGCCGTTCTTTTGATGAAATTTCTGATTCTGATCCAGACACGTCCTTCTCATCTTCACTTCTGGTAACTTTCATAGCATTTTTGCTTTTCTTCCTCTTCTGGGTATTTATGCACTCTGCTGTAATGTGGCTATAGTCTTTACACTCTTTGTACTTTATTTTACTGGAGATCGGAATTTGCCTAAGAAGAGTAGTTCCCTTAGACTTTCTGTAGCTAGTTTTCTTTTGTTAAGCTTGCTGATCATCTTGATTCTGATTATGAAGTTGATTTGATTTTTAAGGCATGTTCTAACTTTTTAAGCTCCTACTTTTCTGTTGTTTGCTCTTTGCTTCTTGAATTGTTTGGTGAGGAGTGTCATGGTCTCTTCATCTTCAAATCCTTCCTTAAGTTCAAAATCTTCCATCTTCCTCGTGAAAGTTGTCCCAGACTACTTGTCCTTTTTCCTCTTTGACAAGTTTAGCCCATATGTGATCAAGTACCTAGCAACCTCTTCAACATTCAACAACCTTTCTTTCTTATATGGTTGTGACTTTTGCATAGAATCTATTAGGCAAGGATCTGAGAATTTTCATGACTACCTTCTTTTCATAATACGTTTTGCCCAAAGCTTGTACTTGATTGGTAATTTCACTTAACTTAGTATAGAAATCTTTAAACTCTTCATTATCCTTCATCATGATTTGCTCAAATAGAAGAGTAAGCATTTGTAATTTTGATGACTTAACTACAGTGGTTCCTTTATTGGCTACTTGGAGTATATCTCAAGCTTCCTTAGTAGTCCTATAAGAAGAGACAAGTCTGAACTAAGTTTCATCAATAAACGAAAGGGTAGCATCTAAAGCTTTAGAATTCCAACCACATTCAATCACTTCATCAGTAGTTGGTTTTATAGAAGATCGGAAGAGTGTTCTTAGTGAAGTGGGTGCTGAGTAACCATTGAGAATGGAAAGCCATGCTATAGTATCTGTGGATTGAATGTAAATTTACATGCGATTTTCCAATCTACATAGTTGGATCCGTCTAGAATATATAGTCTATTTAACCTTATCTCACTTAAGTGAATGCTCTCTTATACCAATTACGAAAACATGGTTATCTCGATCTTAATCAAGATGTATCTTGTCTAGCTACTTAAACAGTACATCTGGTGTTAACAGTGTATCTTGTCTAGCTACTTAATTCATTTAATTAATTAATACATTTCATGCTTGTAACTTTTAGTTTTCTCACCTTAAATGTATCTTGCATGCTCTAATTTTACTGTTCCAGACCTTTAGTTCATTCCAACTCTCAAGGAAAATTGAATAACACATTATTCGCTGTTATTTAGTGTAATATTTATATGTTTTTTCATTTTTATATTTAGTAAAGTGAAACTTTATTTATTTTTTTTACACGAACACAACGTACACAAGGTACAAAAACACTGCACATCATCTAACAAAACCATGATAATTTTGTTAGACGTAGAATGATATATAAAATATAGAAGTAATGTGTGATCTAAGACTAGAGTATGGAATACCACAAGCGCATCACTAGACTATCCACATTGAGACAAGAACTGGACAAAACATAAACTATTCTGTTTTGAAACAAATAAGTCCGAACCGAAACTGAAACTGAATTTTTCAGTTTGATTTTAGTCCTTTCACTAACCGACACTAAAAATTGAACACCCAGGTCTAGAATTGACTGTGCACATTCTTTAGTCGAGTATTGGAAAAGTTTTATTTTTGGTGGCAATGTTTTTATAACAAGTGATGGATTATATGAGTTAGAAACTTGGCAAGATTGTTTTACATATTATTTTTGTCCTTTTCTTGTTTAATTGTTTGTTTGTTTGTTTTATTTTTAATGTTTGAAAATGGACAATGATTTAAATTTTGGGGAATTTGAAAGTGTAATTTTGCACTTATTTTAGGTCATTTAAATTAGACTTTGATAATTTGTTTTCGTCAATTTTCTA